>JANAVB010029216.1:6922324-6979824 GCA_029216955.1 Iris pallida
ATTTATTTATTTATTTGATTTAAATGGAGATTTTAGAATTTTGATAAATATTTATTTAGTTAATTATTACGGTAGATGATTTTAGCCATGGTTGAGTTTTGAAGTACTAGACGACAAGGATTTGTGGCACGGGAGATGTAGCAGTGTGCCTTGACTAGTGTACTAGTCATGCCCGGGGAAACCTAGCCATAGGGATGTCCTTACTAGGAAACCAGGCCAAGTTGACATGATTATTATAAATAGTTAATTATTTATTATTATTATATTATTTAACGTTGAGTGACCCGGTTGAACCAAATTGGCCAGGCTGGACCCAAACTAAGCCCAAGCCTAGGTAGTCATGTAGTGCATCCCAAAACGACCGTGTAGACATGCATTGGGTGGTATTATTTTAATTCAGTAACCCAGTAGACGTTTTCCCAAATTGTAGTGTATATATATATATATATATATATATATATATATATATATATATATATATATATATATATATATATTTTTATATATATATATATATATATATATATATATATATATATATATATATATATATATATATATATATATACGTATACGTACATAAAAGTATACGTACACTATATGTATATGCATTTGTATATATATATACGTATACGTACACACATATATTATATACATACATATATATACATATTTATATACATATACATTTATATATCCAATTATTTACTCTATATATATATATATATATATATATATATATATATATATATATATATATATATAAAATATATATATATATATTATATATATATATATATATATATATATATATATATATATATATATATATATATATAAAAAAAAAAATATATATATATATATATATATATATATATATATATATATATATATATATACTTTGTATATGTGTACATGTGTACTTATAAATATATATATATATATTTTGTCTAGATGTATGTGTGAGTATGAGTATACGTATATATATATATATATATATATATATATATATATATATATATATATATATATATATATATATATACGAGTGTATATGTGTATGTGTATGTGTATACAGGTATATAGGTAAATATACGAGTATACGTGTATGTAGATAAATATGTGCATACTTTTATGAACCACACGCAAGGAAATTATCATATATATATATATATATATATATATATATATATATATATATATATATATATATATATATATATATATATATATATATATATACACGAGTGTATATGTGTATGTGTATGTGTATACAGGTATATAGGTAAATATACGAGTATACGTGTATGTAGATAAATATGTGCATACTTTTATGAACCACACGCAAGGAAATTATCATTTAGATTTTGACTACGGGATAATTATTTATATATATATAGGGCTGTATTGTCATATGGTACATATAAATATACACATATATAGAAGTATATATACCTAGATATATACAAATGCATATACATATAGTAATGAATAAAAGAAATAAACAAATAAGGCAATACATCCAAATTTCGGCCCAGCCCAATTGACAGTATATATATAGAAGTATATATACCTAGGAGTATGAACCTTATGGATGATCACTTCACTAGTAGATGGCCAATAGCTTAAATTGTCGGCAGTACCCATCTGAATGGACGAAGTCCAATGTGAAGACAAATATACTTTTTTCCAGCCCATGACCCCGGTTCTAATTTTTCCAAACATCACAATTGGCTCAAGGTTGGGAATACTCATCTAGGAAGGGAGCAGTGAACCTCGGCCCAACCCAGGCCATTCAGCCCAACGGCCCAGGTCCAAACCCCTGCTGAAGCAGCAAACCACAGCCTTAGGTCCAGCAGACCGCCCATGAGTTCCAAACCGAACTCAAATTTTCATGTGCATATATATAGATATAGGCGGAGAGAAAATGAAAGAAATAGGAAAACCCTAGATGAATGCTCGACCCCTAACCTCCAGACGCGTGCATGCACCTAGGCCTCTGCCGCGTGTGCGCAGCCACCGCGCCGCCGCCATGGGGCCGACCGCCGACCAAATGCTCGGCCTGCACAGCAAAGGAGAACGACAGCAGCGGAAAAGCGGGTTTTTACCCCACTTCGTGAGGGGTTTTCTCTCTCCATGATCGACGCTTTCACGAGCCAATTGTGCTGGTACAATCCCAACCATACCCCCTTTGAATTCCTCTATATAGTTTTAATTGATTCGTGGTATATGCATCGCACATCGAGCCCAAAGACTGGTAAAAATCTGTCCTGAAACAGAACAGTTTCTAGTTGGAGACCCTATATTCAACTGACGATTCATGACGACCAATCGCACAAAGTAGAAAAGTATTGGAACAGTTTTATAGACAACCTAACCAAGTTTAAATCCCTTCAGACACTTATAGTTTTAGCGCAGTATTTTCTGGTTAAATTAAATTCCAATTTGGACGAAAACCTGTTTTGTAAATATTAAATCTTAGAAAAATTCATCCACATGACGTGCGTCCCGCCAAACCGGGCCACGTGGTCGCGTACCTTAAGCATCGAAAGCTGCGTAACGGTTTCGTGGTCGTGTGGGCTTTGACGGAATTCAAATTGGTCGCGTGTGCGCGACGAATTTGATGCGTATCCGTCAAAATTTCCCGTATCGTGCACTTTGTAAATTCTCCAATTACTTTGTGCACGCTCATCAGATCAAGACAAAACTTGTGCCAACAGAACCGTATCATTTTTTTGGTCCTGTATGCCAAGTTTGGTCCGATTCTGAGACAGTTGATAAAATCGTCGTTTTGCGGGCCCCACGGTCCCACTCAACGGGTGATTTTGTGCTCGGCCCGCCGGAATCTAACTTTGGACATACGATTGGGTTTGTATCAGAAAACTGGATCCGTAGACATGTAGTTTGATGACTTTAGAGACCATTGACTCTGGCACGCTTTTCGGTGCAAAGTGGGTCCAACGGCGGACATCATTTTTGCCCAAAATTACCGTTTTATCCCTATGTCCAGAATTGGACTTAAGGACAGGCAATCCTAGCTAATTTGACTAATCTGAGAACGTTGGTATTGTTTATTTCAGCATCCGGAGACTTCTGCATGTGTTGACTGATTGTGGCTCATTGTGTGGTATAGTATTGATTTCTCCCGCTAAGGATCTCAGGCAAGTGCACTTTCTGATTGCTTTCCGATTCATAGTAGTCTTTTTATTTCATGTCTATACATATATCTTGCTGCTTGTTGACACGCTCGTCACACGGAGTAGTCGGAAGGGAAATATCTTAGTAAACATGTGAACTACCTAGAACTTTTCCATGAGTCTATTCTTGTACGATTGCAGCTGCACACGACACGTGCAGTGAGCCGTATTTACCCTCTAGCCATTCATATGTCGAAAGGATATTTTACACCACCTAGATAGATGTCTTTTATTACTTTTTTTTCCTTGTTTACTTCTCTATCGTGCTATGTCATCAGTTTTTTTACTAGCTTTCATATTTCATATGCTATTTTCATGTCTTGTTAATTCTATTATGTTTTGCATTGCCGTCGGTTTGTGTACTTACTCCATTCCTGACTAGAAACCAACATTTTTCAGGTTTAGCCGCGATCACTCTTAACACTGGGGAAGGCTTGGGTATGCTGATGACAACCTAGAAATAGAAGCAGTGGTTTCATTTTTTATTAATTGTGAGAACCTGTATTTCTTTTAATTTAAATGTTGTAACTGTTGTAATAAATTTAGAAATATGAATGAGCAGCAATTGTTTTTATTTAGCATCTATTTCTTGCGGGCTTGACAGCGTTCTACCGCCGACTCTGCGGCGTAGGCTGGCTTGGACACGTCTCGTATCCGAAAAGCGGGTACGGGTCGTGACAATATCATTGTCCAAAGACTTGATATTAATGATGTACTAGGTATCTTGAGATGGGGTTCACCATTATTTGAATTTGTTTGACTATACTTTATGCTTTGGTTATTTGTTAGAGCATTTTTTTTGCTTTGTTCTCTTTACAGTTAATGTTGTTAAAATATCTGCCAATAAAATTTTAGTTTTCATATTTAATGGGATAAACTTTAAGGGCAAAAAAAAAATGAATACAGTAGCTGCTAAGGGTCCAGATCAAAAGAAACAACAATATAAATTCTTTTGTGATAAGACAGGACACATAAGGAAGAAATGTACAAAGTACCACGCATGACGTATAAAAAAAAGTACATTTCTATATTTGATCTATTCTGAGGTTAATTTAGATTTAGTACCAAGAAACTTATGGTAGTTAGATTCTGGTGGGACTACCCACATTAATGTTCTAGGAAAGGTTGTCTGAGTTACCGAAAGTCAATTGATGGTAAAAGATACATCTATGTGGGTGACGACAATTCGGTAGAAGTGAAAGCAATATGACATTTTAAGTTATTTTTAGTAACCGATTATTATTTGGATTTGATAGACACTTTTATTGTACCGTATTTTAGACAAAATTTAGTTTCAGTTTCCTTAATGGACAAATCTGGTTATTATTGTCCATTTGGAAACAATAAGTTTAGTCTATCTTTAAATTTAAATATTATTGATAACGATTCCCTTAAGGTTTATGATAATCTATATTCAGTTGAAACTATTGCATCTTATAATGAAACCTTGCAAGTGAAGTCTTGTGGTACTAAACGCAAAATTAACAATATATTTTTTTAGCCTCATTATGACATAAGCATTAGGTCACTTCTCTAGAAATAGAGTTGAATGATTTATGTCTGATGAGATTTAGATTCCATTGATTTTATAGACTTTAATGTTTATATTGAATGTGTAATGGGAAGACAGACCAAAGTTAAATTATAAGCAGCTACTTTATTGGTTATGCTACAGATCAAGGGATTGATAATTATACAATTCCATACTAAGAAAAAAATTTGAGACGAGAAATATAATATTTTTTGAGGATGTTGAGTTTGGAAAAGAAATAAAGTCAGGATCATTGTCTTTGAGAAGGAATCAATTACGATTCCTACTATCACTTTTGACGATGTGCAGGATTCTATACCTGTCATGATCAAGAAGTGAATTTGGAGTCTCAATAAGACAATGTCGAATAACCTCTATAAGTCGTTGTTGAGATACCTTAACAATGACAACGTAACGGCCCCCATTAAAGATAAGGTAATTATTCCTAAGGAACAAACTCAACAACCTCAAGAACTGATAATATTAAGATGGTCCACCAGAGAAAGGAGAAATATAATTTCAGATAATATTGTCATATTTCTCTAGGAACGTGAGGAAGACTGTGGATACTGGAAGATGATCTAATCAACTTTCGTCAGGCCGTGGAAAGTTCCAGTTCTCAAAGTGGATTGATACAATATATAAGGAGTATAAGTTCATGCAAGACAATAAAGTTTAAGAACTTGTCCTACAAAAAGGTATGAAATCCATTGGTTGCAAATGGACATTTAGAACCAAGAAGGATTCGAAGGGTCATGTGGAGAGATATAAAGTATGTCTTGTAACTAGTGACTTTACTCAAAATTTTAGGATTAATTTTAAAGAGTTTTTCTCTTCGGTATCTTTAAAAAACTCCTTTAAAATAATCATAGCACATGTTGCACATTTTGATCTTGTGTTACAACAAATGGATGTCAAAACGATATTTTTCAATGGTAACATTGACGAAACTATTTATATGGTGCAGCCAGAAAACTTTGTGTCGAAAGATCAAAATAATATGGCTTGCAAATTGACAAAATCTATTTATGGACTCAAGCAAGTTTCTCGTCAGTGGTACTATAAATTTTACCAAGTTGTTACCTCGTTTGGTTTTGAGGTTAACGTTGTTGAAGATTATGTGTATCACAAATTCAGTAGGAGTATAATTATTTTTATCATAATATTGTCATATTTCTCTAGGAATGTGAGGAAGACTGTGGATACTAGTAGATAATCTAATCAACTTCCGTCAGGCCATGGAAAGTTCCAGTTGTAATGCATGTGGTTCGTATTGCGTATCTTGGTAGTATACATAATTTGACCCGTATTGCATGTCTTCCTGCTTGATTTATTCTAGAATTTCATTGATTGGTTTATTCTTGGGTTGGTTCGGCTTGGCTTGGTTGCTTTGGTTCATCATGAACCAAAGGTGGACCCTCCTACCTACCACCACCCTCCTTATTTATAATCCCTTCCCTTTCTCTCTCATCATTACTTCCATCCTTCTTCATTTACTCTCCACTACCAACCAAGAGAACCCTAACCTAGGCAAGTGCAACTTACTTCATGAAGGAACCCACCATTTTATTGTTCTAAACTCTTTTATGTAACTTTCTAATCCATCTTAGTTCTTGTCATTTTATATTTTCTTGTATAATTTCTTGTAGATCTAAGTTTTAGCCATTTTCAGATTTTTATGGTTTTGATCCATCAAACCTTCTTGTTTTTAAGTTCTGATGGTTCCATGTTGTAGAAAATTTGATTATACCCAATTTAGACCATTGGAAGTCCTGATTTTGACTTATTTTGAGTGATTTATGGTCTTTTGGTTCATGGGTTTTCATGGCCATTGGAGGCTAGTTGGGGAAGATGAGCAGTATATGCTGTTTGCTGGCGCATGCTATTGCTGGCTGTTTGCTGGCGCATGCTGTTTGCTGGCAAAAAGCTGTTGCTTACTGTTTGTTGGCGCATGCTGTTTGTTGGCGCATGCGGTCCTGGCGCATGCTGTTCCTGGCGCATGCTGTTTGCTGGCGCATGCTGTTGCTGGCTGTTTTCTGGTGCATGCTGTTTGCTGGCGCATGCTGTTGCTGGCTGTTTGCTGGCGCATGCTATTTGCGGGCGCATGCTGTCCTAGCGCATGCTATTTGCTGGTGCATGTTGTTGCTGGCTGTTTGCTGGCACATGCTATTTTGCTGACACATGCTGTTTGCTAGTGAATGTTGTTGCTGGCTGTTTGCTGGTATATGCTGTTTGTTGGCGCATGCTGTTTGCTGGTGCATACTGTTCCTAGTACCCATTTTGATCTCTTGTACCATTTGTTTTGCCATAACAAATCTTGTTACCTTATCCGTGTTATTTCTCTTGATCCTTATTGTAATGTGGGATAATTATGGCATGAACACGGCATGATACATGAACCTGACACGATACATGGGCACTACATGATAATACATGATAGTGGCCCATCGTGGCGCACTCCTGACAAGTAAACCTGGCATAATATGCCTCGAATTGCTGTTGCGACAGCTAACTTGATATGACATGACAAGTATAAATAATCTGGACATCATGGGCGATTGTGCTTATACAATGAACCAGTTTTGTCTTGCGTCATGCTTAGGATGGGACCCCTGAGTACCACGGTCAGGGGTACCTACTGAAATGGACTAAGGCTAATAACTAGAATAACACAGTAGTCATGAAGAGATTTCCCAGCTACAGGCAATCCCGTTACCTGGGCGCGCTTGGGATCTGTAGCCTGCCGTCGAGTAGGGCACATTTCCAGCACACTGTCATGTGTTGCACCCCCTAAGTCACTTAAGGGTACATGCGTTTCCTGGACGATGTACCCACTTGAATTCAACCCCTAATATTCGACCTGGGTAACCTGGATGGTCTGCAGGGCTTGTGGCTGTGGAATAATCTTACTGCATCTTGTTAGTAACTAGGCCTGTGATAACCCTACTTAGTTAAAGTATCAAGCCGCACTTATTGCTTGACCGTGATTGTTGAATAGGGAACGATCAGTCTAAGTCTTGTTTTAATCCTGTACCAGATTGTTACATGACCTGATTTTCTTATATTATCTTGCCGATAAATAGTGGAAAACCAAGTTCCATTCAGATGAAGGGTTACAACCCCGGTCCTTGTTTGGTTTTCGGGTTCTAACCTGGTTATCTGAATAGTTCCATGGTTATCTCGTCGTATATCATCCTGATATTTTTATATTTCCAGTTCTTACTTATTTATACTCTTGTGCTAATTGCTGGTTTAGTTCCTAAGTGAAGCTTCCTTTGTGGCACTTGCTCTTTCTGGGATCTGACTCAGCTGGTTTTGTATGGCCAGATTTCGGAGCAGCTCCAGAGGATCTACCGACTTTTCAGCCCGATGGTGACCACCAAGCGTAACCAGGGAAACGAGTGGGTTATTTTTGGTTCTCCTACTTTATTATAAAAATATTCTTTTGAGGTGTTTAGCTGACGAGCACCTGTTTAGCTCGATTGCACCTTTACTCACTGTCTGCCTACGGGCTGTAACATGATTGACAGATCCTAGGGTTGATCATGTATGACTAAACTCTTGCTAGTCTTCACATTTTGTAACGACTAGCTTCATGATCAGCTGAATATGTAATGTTTGGGATGCCTTACTATTGCATATTTGGTGATCTTACATCTTATGACATTTGCTTACTTGGTTATCTTGCTGATAAATGGTGGAAAACCAAGTTCCATTCAGATAAAGGGTTACAACCCCGGTCCTTGTTTGGTTTACGGGTTCTAACCTGGTTATCTGTATAGTTCCATGGTTATCTCGTCGTATATCATCCTGATATTTTCATATTTCCAGTTCTTACTTATTTATACTCTTGTGCTAATTGTTGGTTTAGTTCCTAAGTGAAGCTTCCTTTGTGGCACTTGCTCTTTCTGGGATCTGACTTAGCTGGTTTTGTATGGCCAGATTTCGGAGCAGCTCCAGAGGATCTACCGATTTTCCAGCCCGATGGTGACCACCAAGCGTAACCAGGGAAACGAGTAGGTTATTTTTTGTTATCCCACTTTATTGTAAAAATATTCTTTTGAGGTGTTTATCTGACGAGCACCTGTTTAGCTCGATTGTACCTTTACTCACTGTCTGCCTACGGGCTGTAACATGATTGACAGATCCTAGGGTTGATCATGTATGACTAAACTCTTGTAAGTCTTCACATTTTGTAATGACTAGCTTCATGATCAGCTGAATATGTAATGTTTGGGATGCCTTACTATTGCATATTTGGTGATCTTACATCTTATGACATTTGCTTACTTGGTTGTGCTTGAGACACTAGGCTTATTCATGACCATAAGAGACTGTTGGCTTGTAGTTAACCCTCATGTATCTAGACAGCCGTGACCGTATAGCGAGGTGGGTTGTACTTCAATATACGTAGCTGGCTATGTCCGCCCCCGCTCTCCAGTATTCTGGCTCTGGGCGTGACATGGTCTAAGTGGTGGCCCATGTAGGTCTTTTAAATCAAGATATGTGGGGGTTTATCGAATAGATGTCTCAATCAGTACTCGTCCTTGATCTCTGTTCGTATCCTCTGAATCCCTGGATTCTTGACCTGTTCACATACTTGTATCGTTGATTTGTCTTGGTCCTTTCTTATTGTTTCCCATATCGTCTTCTTCAGCGACATTGTACCTAGCCCTGCCGATCAGCAAGGCGGAGCACCTCCCGTGGACCAGCAATAACCTGGAGATCAAGCCCAGCATTTGGAAGTAGCCTCCAGAGTCATGCCTATTGGAGAATAACCACCGGTCCAGCCAGTTTAGCCTACAGAGCCTGATGATGGCACACTGGTGGGTCTCATCAGGTCATTGATAGCTTCCCAAGATCGTCGAGGAGATGTCTTGCACCAGGCAGTGACGGATGCTCTGACCAGATGAGGTCATCAGGGTAGCAGCGCGGCCAATGCCCGCAGCTGGTGGGCGGCGCAGGCCGTGGGATTAGCAGCACTCATTGCTTGGGCAGTATTCAGAGAGAGATTCTAGACCAAGTATTTTGATACTGTAGCTCGGTACGACCTACAAACGAGGTTCACCAATCTGAAGCAGATGGGTAGGACGGTCGACGGATATGCGACCGAGTTTTCCAGACTCAGTCGGTTTGCTCCCACCTTTGTGGCAATCGAGTATGATAGAGCTCAGCAATTTCAGCAGGGGCTCCATCTCGAGATCTTATTGGCAGTGGAGTAGTTTGCGCATCAGACCTTTGATACAGTACGAGGGCAGCCCGGAGGCATGAATATACCTCCCAGAGGATCGTGGATCGGACCGAAGGTCGGCAGCGATCTCACGACCAGATGAACTAATCTTCAGCACCAGCCCCGGCAGCCAGGACTTTGACCATTAGAACTCCGAGGCGAGCAGCTTCAGTTACGTCGGTTCAGCATTCAACCCCGGCGTATCCCCAGCAGCAGCAGAGGCAGAAGCAAACTTCCGCAGTAGGTTGTACTCATTGTGGGAAGCCAGGGCATGTAGTGGCAGAGTGTCGCAGGGCACAGGGATTATGCCTGGCTTGTGGAGCACCGGACCACAGGGTTGGCAACTGCCCGAATAGGGGGAGTTCATCTTCATCAACCTTTTCTAGTCCTTCGGTTAGGGGACCCGCCCTAGTACCAGTCCAGCAACAGCAGTACCCGTTGCCGAGGCCCTTGCCGTCTCAGACCCAAGTGTTTCAGTAGCAGAATCCCTAACAGTATGCGCAAGCCCATGCCTAGATCCAGAAAAGGCAAAGAGGTTTCCAGCAGAGGGGTCCCGCACCCCGAGGGCATGGTCAGGCTATGGCGATGACCGTGGAAGAAGTATTGGCACCAGGTGAGGTAGTGGCAGGTACTATTCTTGTCACCTCCATTCCAGCTTCAGTATTATTTGATTCCGGTGCATCGCATTCATTTATGTCTGCAAGATTCGCGACACGGATAGGATTGGAGCCCGAGTCATTATCAGTAAGGCTCAATATACTTACTGGTAACGGTCTTGTTGGAGTAGATAGAGTATTTTCCTCGTGTCAGATCGTAGTTAGCGGTAGAGAGTTTCCCGCTAGATTGATAGAATTCCTGATGACCGATTATGATGTGGTCTTAGGGATGGATTGGTTGAGGAACCGGTATGCTAGAATAGACTGCCATATCGGCAAGGTTGTTTTTAGCATCCCAGGCGAGCCAGAGTTTTCCTTTTCTCGAGACGAAGTTGAACCTTCTCCTCCAGTATTGCGGATGGCAGTAGCAGCAATACAGTTACCCCGGATAGTCGAAGAGTTTCCAGACATTTTTCCAGAAGAGCTTCCAGGTATGCTGCCAGAGCGAGAGATCGAGTTTACTATCGACTTGATCCCAGGGACAGCCCCAGTGTCAGAGAGAGTTTACAGGATGGCGCCGTCAGAGTTGGAGATCTTGTACAAGATGATTGAAGAACTTAGGACTAAGGGATTTATTTGTGCTAGTGGATCACCTAGGGGATCCCCGATGCTTCTTGTGAAAAAGAAGGATGGTACGTCCATATTATGTGTTGATTATCGTACCTTGAACTCGGTGACAATCAAGAACAGATACCCTCTCCCGAGGATAGATGACTTGTTTGATCAACTCACGGGGGCAGCTGTATTCTCGAAGATTGATTTGCGGTCAGGATATTATCAGATCAGAGTCAGAGAGCAGGACATCCCGAAGATAGCTTTCAGATCTAGATATGGGCATTGGGAGTTCCTTATTATGTCATTTGAAGCAACCAATGTGCCGGCTGTATTCATGGACCTCATGAATCGTATCTTTATACGTTATTTGGATCAGTTCGTGATAGTGTTCCTAGACGACATCCTGGTCTATAGAAAGAGTGAAGCGGAGCATGAACAGCATCTCAGAGTTGTCCTCCAGATTCTCCGAGAGCACCAGTTGTATGCCAAGTTCAGTAAATGTGAGTTCTTGCTTGATTTCATTTCATATTTGGGTCATATCATCACCAGAGGAGGAGTAGAAGTGGATCCCCAGAAGATCGTGGCTATTGAGACATGGCCAGTGCCCAGCACAGTTGTAGAAGTTCGCAGTTTCCTTGGCTTGGCCGGCTACTACCGGCGATTTGTTTCGGACTTTGTTCGGATTTCAGCGCCATTGACCCAGTTAACTTGTAAGGATGTGCAGTTTACTTGGACATCAGAGTGTCACAGTTCTTTTGAGCAGTTGAAGCGAGGCTTGATGACGACACCCATTCTCACACTTCCAGATGGGACCGGAGGATTCTCAGTATATTATGATGCTTTAGGCAGAGGTTTAGGATGTGTTTTGATGCAGCATGGAAAGGTAATAGCTTATGCGTCACATCAACTTCGTGAACATGAGAGGAATTATCCAACCTACGACTTAGAGTTGGCGGCAGTAGTGTTTGTACTGAAGCTTTGGAGATATTACTTGTATGGAGATAGGGTAAAGATTTTTACCGACCACAAGAGCCTGAAGTATGTATTTACCCAGAAGGATCTCAACATGCGTCAAAGGAGATAGCTAGAGCTACTTGTGGATTATGATGTCAACCTGCAGTGTCACCCGGGGAAGGCCAACGTTGTTGCAGATGCATTGAGTAGGAGTGCCGAAGTTTATTTTCTAACAGCTCAACCAAAATTATTAGAAGATCTCCAGAAGAAGGGTATAGAAGTTGTCCTTCCTACCAGTGTGGCATTGATGGCCAGCATACACATTCAGTCCAGCATAGTTGAGAGGATTAAGATGGCTCAGTCAGCAGATTCCAAGCTTCAGTGACTCAGAGCAGAGTGTAAGGCGGGACGAAGACCGGAGCTATGCATTCATGAAGATGGTACACTTCGACATGGTAAACGTCTTTGTGTACCCAGTGAAGATATCAGACAGGAGATCATCGCAGAAGCTCACAGTTTTCAGTATTCCATTCATCCGGGCGGTACAAAGATGTACCGTGATATCCGGCAGCACTTTTGGTGGAATGGCATAAAGAAGGAGATAGCTCGGTTTGTCTCTCGGTGTTTGGTTTGCCAACAAGTCAAGGCTGAACATCAGAGGCCAGCTGGACTTCTTCAACCCTTGCCAATTCCAGAATGGAAGTGAGTGCATATAACCATGTATTTCGTGACTGGATTACCTAGGCCCCCAGCTGGTAGAGATGCTATATGGGTTATAGTTGATAGGCTCACGAAGGTGGCTCACTTTCTTCCATTCAGAATTGGTCAGTCGACAGCTCAGCTGGCAGAGATGTACCTTAGGCAGATAGTCAGGATGCATAGAGTACCAGTCAGTATCACCTCGTACCGGAATTCAAGATTCACATCACACTTTTGGCAGAATCTCCAGAAGAGTTTGGGGACTCGTCTCCAGTTCAGCTCAGCTTATCATCCACAGACAGATGGTCAGTCAGAATGCACGATCCAGACTCTTGAAGATATGTTACGGTCATGTACACTCGACTTCGGTGGTTCGTGGGAAGATCACCTGCACCTGGTGGAGTTCTCGTACAATAACAGTTTCCAAGCTAGTATGCAGATGGCACCGTTCGAGGCACTGTACGGTAGGAAGTGCAGATCCCCGTTAGCATGGGATGATGTTGGAGAGAGGCAGATGCTCGGTCCGGAAATGATTACTCGGACTATCAAGGTAGTCAGAAGGGTCAAGGATCATCTTCGCGTGGCACATGATCGCCAACGCCATTGGGCCGATTCTCATCGACGTCCCCTCGAATTCTCTATCGGCGACCATGTATTCCTTAGGATCTCGCCTACTCATAGCGTCATTCGTTTCGGCGTACGGAAAAAGCTAAGTCCTAGGTATATAGGGCCATTCGATATTCTGGAGCGAGTAGGAGATGTGTCCTATCGTCTCGCTTTTCCGCCGTCGCTAAGCGAGATGCATAACGTGTTCCATGTATCCCAACTACGATGGTATATCCCGGACCCGAGCCACATCCTAGATCATTAAGAATTGGTTATTGGTACCAACCTTTCGTATGAGGAGAGGCCCGTGTCTATATTGGACCAAAGAGAGAAGACACTCAAGAATAAGACTATCAAGTTAGTCCGTGTTGCTTGGGGTCATCACTCTTTGGGAGAGTCAATATGGGAGCGTGAGGATGAGATCCGATCGCGATATCCCGACCTATTTGACTCGTGAGATATAATGTCTTCCTTATGCCTCGTGGCTTTGATTCCTTGCTTGCATGATTGATTGCTTGATGGATTGCCTAGTATAACTTGCATATGATTAATATAGTTTGTCCATGTCTCTCTAGCCACTTAATTAAATTTCGAGGACGAAATTCTTTTAAGGCGGGTAGAGTTGTAATGCCTATGGTTCGTATTGCGTATCTTGGTATACGTATACATAATTTGACCCGTATTGCATGTCTTTCTGCTTGATTTATTCTAGCATTTTATTGATTGGTTTATTCTTGGGTTGGTTCGGCTTGGCTTGGTTGCTTTGGTTCATCTTGAACCAAAGGTGGACCCTCCTACCTACCACCACCCTCCTTATTTATAACCCCTTCCCTTTCTCTCTCATCATTACTTCCTTCTTTCTTCATTTACTCTACAACACCAACCAAAAGAACCCTAGCCTAGGCAAGTGCAACTTGCTTCATGAAGGAACCCATCATTTTATTGTTCTAAACTCTTCTATGCAACTTTCTAATCAATCTTAGTTCTTGTCATTTTATATTTTCTTGTAGATCTAGGTTTTAGTCATTTTTAGATTTTCATGGTTTTGATCCATCAAACCTTCTTGTTTTCAAGTTTTTATGGTTCCATGTTGTAGGAAATTTGATTCTACCCAATTTAGACCATTGGAAGTCCTGATTTTGACTTATTTTGAATGATTTATGGTCTTTTGGTTTATGGGTTTTCATGGCCATTGGAGGCTGGTTGGAGAAGATGAGCAGTGCATACTGTTTGCTAGCGCATGCTGTTGCTGGCTGTTTGCTGGCGCATACTGTTTTCTGGCGCATGTTATTTGCTGGCAAACAGCTGTTGTCTGCTGTTTGTTAGCGCATGCTGTTTGCTGGCGCATGCTGTCCTGGTGCATGCTGTTCCTGGCGCATGATGTTTGCTGGCGCATACTGTTGCTGGCTGTTTGCTGGCGCATGCTGTTTGCTGGCGCATGATGTCCTGGCATATGCTATTTGCTGGCACATGCTGTTTGCTGGCGCATGCTGTTGCTGGCTGTTTGCTGGTGCATGCTGTTTGCTGGCGCATGTTGTCGTGGCGCATGCTGTCCTGGCGCATGCTGTTTGCTGGCGCATGCTGTTGCTGGCTGTTTGCTGGCGCATGCTATTTTGCTGGCGCATGCTATTTGCTGGTGAATGTTGTTGCTGGCTGTTTGCTGGCATATGCTGTTTGTTGGCACATGCTGTTTGCTAGTGCATACTGTCCCTGGCACCCCTTTTGATCTCTTGTACCATTTGTTTTGCCATGACAAATCTTGTTACCTTATCCGTGTTGTTTCTCTTGATCCTTATTGTAATGTGGGATAATTGTGGCATGAACACGACATGATACATAAACCTGACACGATACATGGGCACTACATGATAATGCATGATAGTGGCCCATCGTGGCGTACTCCTGACAAGTAAACCTGGCATAATATGCCTCGAATTGCTGTTGCGACAGCTAACGTGACATGACATGACAAGTATGAATAATCCGGACATCGTGGGCGATTGTGCTTGTACAATGAACCAGTCTTATCTTGCGTCATGCTTAGGATGGGACCCCTGAGTACCACGGTCAGGGGTACCTACTGAAATGGACTAAGGCTAATAACTAGAATAACACAGTAGTCATGAAGAGATTTCCCAGCTACAGGCAATTCCGTTACCTGGGCGCGCTTGGGATCTGTAGCCTGCCGTCGAGTAGGGCACATTTCCAGCACACTGTCATGTGTTGTACCCCCTAAGTCAATTAAGGGTACATGCATTTCCTGGACGATGTACCCACTTGAATTCAATCCCTAATATTCGACCTGGGTAATCTGGATGGTCTGCAGGGCTTATGGCTGTGGAATAATCTTACTGCATCTTGTTAGTAACTAGGCCTGTGATAACCCTACTTAGTTAAAGTATCAAGCCGTACTTATTGCTTGACCGTGATTGTTGAATGGGGAACGATCAGTCTAAGTCTTGTCTTGATCCTGTACCAGATTGTTACATGACCTGATTTTCTTATATTATCTTGCCGATAAATGGTGGAAAACCATGTTTCATTCAGATGAAGGGTTACAACCCCGGTCCTTGTATGATTTACGGGTTGTAACCTGGTTATCTGAATAGTTCCATGGTTATCTCGTCGTATATCATCCTGATATTTTTATATTTTCAGTTTTTACTTATTTATACTCTTGTGCTAATTGCTGGTTTAGTTCCTAAGTGAAGCTTCCTTTGTGGCACTTGCTCTTTCTGGGATCTGACCCAACTGGTTTTGTATGGCCAAATTTTGGAGCAGTTCCAGAGGATCTACCGACTTTCTAGCCCGATGGTGACCACCAGGCGTAACCAGGGCAACGAGTGGATTATTTTTGGCTCTCCCACTTTATTGTAAAAATATTCTTTTGAGACATTTAGCCGACGAGCACCTGTTTAGCTCGATTGCACCTTTACTCACTGTCTGCCTACGGGCTGTAACATGATTGACAGATCCTAGGGTTGATCATGTATGACTAAACTCTTGCTAGTATTCACATTTTGTAACGACTAGCTTCATGATCAGCTGAATATGTAATGTTTGGGACGTCTTAATATTGTATCACTACAAGAAAATTTGTTTATAGTTACGACGAAGATCAGTCACTAATATATATTAATAGTGACTGAATTTCGTAGTGACGGACTAAACACATGAGTAACGGAGTTAGTGTCAGTCACTACTACGAGCGACACTAATACTACTAGTGACGGATGAATTCCTAAATCCGTCACTATAATTGAACATCCACGTAGATAAGTATTTATCTTTCAATATAAAAAATTATTTAATATTTATTACTAACTAATTAGTCAGTCACTATCGTTGGGTCATTAATAATTATTACTAACTAATTAGTCAGTCACTATTGTTTGGCTATTAATAAAATTATTACTAACTAATATGTCAGTCACTAATGTTTGGTCATTAATAATTATTACTAAATAGGTCAGTCACTAATGTTATGTCATTAATAAAATTACAAATTTTTGAACCACAATCCTAATTGTTTGATATGCCATTAATAATATAGTAAATAAGTCATTATTACTTGATCCAAAAGTAGAAGCTAATTTCTTTTCATCACATTCTGCTGAAATCACAATTTCTTTATCCAAGATAGTATAAGTGGACTCTTACTAAAAAAAATTGAAGCCAAAAATGATATATTCATCAGATTAGACAAACAACTCAAAAACAAAATATACTCCAAAACAAAGATAAGTCAACTATTAACAAAAAAAATACATTGTATATCAACAAAAATTGATGTTCTAAATTTTAATGATGAAACATGATAAAGCATTCGATTTCACGTCACACCAAGTCCCTGACCACGTACTCGATTTTGCGTCTCCGGTCCCATTGTTTGGACATACGCTCTTTGTCGCAATTCCAACGTCTCAAGTCACTAAAAAGATATAGTCACATTCCTACGCAAATAAAATTAGAAAATTGTAGAAACAAACAATTAAAGAATATAAAAATAGCGTAAATAGGGAAAGAAAATTATGGTTAGGATTTTAAAATTTACTTGAGCCGGTAGGATTTCTCCATGGAGCCGATGAGACTTCCTCCTTGGACGAAAAGCGGTAGAAAAGGGTTGAACTCCACTGACCTAGAGTGGTCGAAGAGAATTGAACTCCGCTGACCTCTCTAGATGAACACCTTTAAAACAAAACAAAAAATCATTAGAGAAGGAGGATATGAGTAAATAACGGAAGAGATGAGAGAAGTACAAGAAGAAGAAAATCCTCATGACCTAGAGAAAAATAAGAGGAGGAGGAGAGGACGAGAAAATTTTAAAGGAGTAAATATTTAGAGGAGGAGAGAATCATAAACCATTTATGACCAAATATTCTGTAAAGGAAAAAATGATGGCACATGTGAAAAAAAAAGTGGTGTCCAATTTTTCAATCCCGCTAACTCGGTCCCATAAATATTTAAAACTATTAGATTATTTTTTTCTTATTAAATTTATTATTTAATATGAAACTACTTTTTTATTGTGACTGATTTAAAAGTTCCTAATATTTTTCATGAAACATATTTAAAATGTTCACGTCTATCTTCTCATTTAATAATTAAATAAAGTTAGTGACTGCATAGTCCGTCACCATTAAATATTTATTTCGTCGAAAATAGTATTACTAATGTTTTCCTTAATCCGACACAATTAACCTTTTACTAGTGACTGAATATTCATTCCATCACTGACTTCCGTCACTATAAGCAAAATTTTTTGTAGTGTATATTTGGTGATCTTACATCTTGTGACATTTGCTTACTTGGTTGTGATTGAGACACTAGGCTTATTCATGACCATAAGAGACTGTTGGCTTGTAGTTAACCCTCATGTATCTAGTCAGCCGTGACCGTATAGCGAGGTGGGTTGCACTTTAATATACGTAGCTGTCTATGTCTGCCCCCGTTCTCCAGTATTCTGGCTCTGGGGCGTGACACCAGTTCTCAAAGTGGATTGATACAATAAATAAGGAGTATAAGTTCATGCAAGACAATAAAGTTTAAGAACTTGTCCCATTACCAAGAGGTATAAAATCCATTGGTTGCAAATGGACATTTAGAACCAAGAAGGATTCGAAGGGTCATGTGGAGAGATATAAAGTATGTCTTGTAACTAGTGACTTTACTCAAAATTTTGAGATTGATTTAAAAGAGTTTTTCTCTTCGGTATCTTTAAAAAAACTCCTTTAAAATAATCATAGCACATATTGCACATTTTGATCTTTGTGTTACATCAAATGGATGTCAAAACGGCGTTTCTCAATGGTAACATTAACGAAACTATTTATATGCTGCAGCCAGAAAACTTTGTGTCGAAAGATCCAAATAATATGGCTTGCAAATTAATAAAATCCATTTATGGACTCAAGCAAGTTTCTTGTCAGTGGTACTATAAATTTCACCAAGCTGTTACCTCGTTTGATTTTGAGGTTAACGTTGTTGAAGATTGTGTGTATCACAAATTCAGTGGGAGTAAAATTATTTTTCTAATTTTGTATGTTGATGACATACTGCTTGCCACAAATGATATAGGCATATTGCATGACACTAAGAAATTTTTATCAAATAACTTTGAGATGAAAGATCTTGGTGACGCCTCTTTTGTATTAGGAATTCAAATACACCGAGATCGTTCTCGAGGTATTCTTGGATTATCACAAAAGAGCTATATCGATAAAGTGCTTAAAAGATTTGGCATACAGGAATGCAAACCAGGTGACACCCCAGTCGCTAAAGGAGACAAGTTCAGTCTCAATCAATGTCCTAAGAATAGCCTTGAAATTAAGAAAATATATTAGATTTTTTCTTCATGATCGTAGGGAGTCTAATGTATGCTCAAGTATGTACGTGTCAGGATATTGCGTAGATATTAGGATGTTAGGCAGATATTTAAGCAAATATGGATGGATCATTGGGTAGCAGCCAAACTACTTAAGTAATTACTAGAGAACGAGAAATTATATGCTCTTTGTAGGAGACCGGACAATTCTAGAGATCATAAGGTATTCCGACTCCGATTTTGTTGGATGTCAATACAGTAGGAGATCCACATCAGGTTATGCGGACTAATGGAGATATATTTTGGATGAGTGTCAAACATGCACTCATAATTTCTTTCACCATGGCAGCAAGGTTTATAACATGCTGTGGGGCATCTATTCAGGGAATATGGTTGCGAAATTTTGTCACAAGGCTGCGCCTACAGTACGGTGTTGAAAGACCACTTAAATTATGGTGTGACAATAAATCAGCAGAATGTATTCCAATAACAACAGAAACTTGTATAAGTTAAGGATATTGACATAAAGTTTCTAGTTGTGAAGGAAAGAATTCAGAATGGTTAAAGTGTTCATATAGCAAATTATGACAAACTCCATTTTAGCTGATCCGCTCACAAAAGCATTATCACCTATGGTCTTTTATGAGCATACTGCTCATATGGGTGTTATCTCAATTAAGTATATGACAATATAGTTGGAGTTTGTATTTTATGTATTTGAATGTTATTTGGTTTTGGACACATTTATGTATTAAAGTATTTTGGATATTTATCTGATCAGATATATGAAAATTCAGTTCATTCTGTTTTTATTATGTTAAAGTATTGATCTCATTAAAGTTAAGGAGGAGCAGTTGGAAATAGACATGTATTGATCACATTGCGTGTAATTTTTATGCTACGCATCCATGATTGATCTATGTCGTTTAGCTATATTGGTATATGTGACCATTGATGATTTAGTTACGCTATATGTGATGAAGGCCGCTTTGATCCTATGTTGATATGGTTAATGGACGAGATTGTCCGAATATACCCTAAGGATTAAGATAGCAATTTATGAGCTCACTAAGGTTAACACAATTATAAGGTTACATATGTGGCCCAGTGGGAGATTGTTGGAATTATTCAATAATTAAGGGGCCACACATGTAAAATTAATTGTGTTTAGGCTATCTAAATAATTAAGCCAAATTAAAGTGCTCTATTTGGAAATTGGCTTAAGGGTATAATTGTCATGAAATTAATGTGTAGATACCGGAGATAATTCTAATTTGATGAGGGGCCAAATTAGAAATGTCAAAATATATAAATATATGTGTTCATTAGGGTTATGGTCCCCAACTTATACGGCCACCAAAAGAGATGTTTTCTCTTTTTCTCTTCTGCATCCCCATCAACAGAAAGAGAGCGACAAATGATTCGGATTTATCTTTGTCATTAAGGGTCGTAGCAAGTTGGAAAATCGAACCCTATAAAGAGACATTCGCTTCAAGATCCATCAAGTCTATCAATGGATTAAGGTACGCTTCCGCAATTTAATTTATGTTCTTCATCTCATGAATTGACAGGGTACAATAAAATTTCTAACATAGTCTACCAACTGTCTTTTTCAATATATATTTTCAATCTATCATTTTGTATATCATTTGGTAAAAAAGCCTGAAATGCTTCGGATTCTAACTAGATAATAAATCAGGTCAAAAGATTAAGCATGGTCTACCCATTCAAAATTTCCAAACCTGTCCTAGCCTGTCGTACCTATCTGATAAGCAAGGAATCAGAAATACTCTATTTCGACCACATCTTTATTTTATGCACATCATTATTATCAATCTCCCGATCACCATAAATAATTAGTCATAAATACCAATAACTATCTATCAATTTATGTCTACACCATAGAGGGAGAGGGAGAGCTGTCAACTTTCGTCTATCCTCCGAAAATGTATTTATTCTTTCATTTTCGTTTGTCGGTCGATTGGTGTGACTCTATTAACCTTTTTTGGAGTCGAATGCTAGAAATCCAATAACTTGCAGTTGGTCGATTGGCATGGCTCCCTTAACATTCTGCATTGGAATGCTATACTCCTCCCCACAAAAAAGAAGAAGAAATAGTTAAGACTCCAATTAGGATGCATTAATTCAACCATTGAAAAACATAACAAACCATAGATACATCTAACTTTGAAATCAAATGTCCCAAAAAAACAAAAAACAAAAAACAGATGGAATATAAAGTCCTGTTTCTCAAACTCATTCGTACAAGTACAAGAGGAATAATTCTCTGAGTAGCCTCACATGTTTCTCACTGCTGGAATCTCTATGCAACGCCTCCCCAAAAATTTGCATCCGTAACTGTTCAAACACAAAACAAGTAAAAATGACAAATAACACACAATAGTGCCCACACAGTAACTGCGGTGCTGCATGTGTAGATTTGAAACATAAGATTCTCTCTCACCAATGAAGAGTAATATACAATAATATCTTGAAATTGATATCACTACTAAAATACTGCAAATTAGCGGCGGCCATATCCGTCGCTAATTCGTCAAAAAATCGACTTAGTGGATTACCGACAGAATTTTGCTGAAAAATCCGTCGAGATATAGCCCGTCGCTAAAAAAAGCCTGTCGCTAAGCCGTCGCCATTCTACGTCTTAGCGACGGATTTCCGTCATCAAGAATCGTACATTTAACGATGGCTAGCCGACGAATTTCCGTCAAATCAAGTATCAGGAAGTTTCTGATACTACTTTTTAGCGACGGGCAAGTCCGATTGGATTGTTCTAGTCGGAACTAATTTTATTTATCTCTTGCTCTTGACTCCAAAAAGAAATGGTATCGTATTCGGGAGTGTTTGTCCTTGGATTTGACTGCGAGTGAGCTTAGATATCAAGTTTCTCTTTCGACTCTTGAGCTACTCGAGACATTTCCAATGTTAACTCAAAAGATGGACATGAAAGATCGTCAATTCAGCTGACAAAAGGAGTTGGGGTGGGTCGCAAAGGTTCTATTGACGGAGAATTGGAGACTTAGGAGCTTGAGGGTTGCCTAACTAAAGGGGTTGCTCCAGCCCGATGGCTTGTCTGACTTATCCCAGGGCCGACCATGACTGCGTAGTGGTAGCGGTGAGATATGCGGCACGAGTGATCACGAGATCGATTTCCCATGGAAACGTACATCACAATTACTTTCTTTCATATATATATATATATATATATATATATATGCTTTCCAATGCTATCAAGACAACGCTAAAAACAAGCAGCATGTGTGTCAAAAGCAACATTACCAGTAGAATATCAACATCAGTCTATGCATTTATTTTATTATAACGATCTGCAAGAAAGTTTTGTTGCTAATGTCGTCTTGACTCTGGCAAGCATTAGATTCCAAGCGAGTTCTCTGGGAGAATGTCTCAGTGATGATGTTTTCTGATCGACGACATGATGAACGCAGAATTATAGAAGTACAGAAGTACTTGATCGAGACCCGAGGAGCAGCTTGAAGCTTGACTTAAGTTATTACATCATATATATAGTATTCACACAGCATGCGTGACAGCGAAACGAACTTATCTTCGTTTCTAACAATGGCCAATTCGATAAATGATAACGATAAGTGGACTACCGTTGCTTGGTGAGAGCAAAGCAGTGTCCTAAAAACTTCGACGAATGGCTTGATGAAAGGTTCGAGGTTGCTTAAAACTTCAAGCGGGATGCTTTCGAATCCACAGAACAGTCGAGTCGACGACCAAAAGTCGGAGAGAACTAATGTCACATATTAAAAGTAAAATTTTATTAATTAAAAATTTATCTCCAACTGTATACAGAAGGTGCATATTTATGAGACTCCATGACAAATCATAATCCTAATTAAACATATTACAATCCTAATCTAACATAAATTTCAATCCTAATCAAACACAAGTATCCAAATCAAATACTGTAAAAATTAAATGTAGTATCCTAATAAAAAGATAGAGTCAAAATCATATTCCTAAAAGAAATAGGACTCTAGCTACATCAGTCTTCCATACTTCAAGAGAACTCGACCCTGAGTTCTCGTCAGAATAAAGCAGTTTTCCAGGAGAAAAATACTCCTAAAGATCGATGATATTGAAGGTTGGAAAGATCTACATGTCTTTAGGGAGATCAACCATATAAGCATTGTCATTTAGCTTGCATAGCACTCGAAATTGTCCGATCTTCTTCTTCTTCTTCTTCTTCACTAATTTGTTGTAGGTGTCGGTAGGAAAACGTTCCTTACACAAGTAAACCATAACAAAAAATCCTTTAAATTTAGCATAATATTCTTCAAGCTGTTGTTTCACTTCATCATGTATCAACTGATGTCATTCTAACATATAATCAGCACCAATGTCTCGATCCAGAGTCTTAGGCAGAGAGATTGTAATGACCCGCTCCTAATGGAGACATTATGTATGATTATTGTTATCGGTTTGTTGGCTCGAGAGTAAGCCGTTAGTAAGAGACCTCTTGTAGGAACAAAAAGACATCATTATGGTGAGTAGGCAAGTCTTCAATTTCTGATTCTTTCACGCTTAATAAAGAATCAAAAGAATTACTAAGAATTTGTAACCCCATTCTCTAGTTATTTTAAATCCTTGAATATTTCCCTCCCACTTTTTAAATCTTTAAAATTTGAATTACCAAGTTTGTTATGGCTAACTTAGTGGGCCCACATATTGATTTCAAATTTCTAACTGATTTTCTTCAGATCCTGCAAATAGTGAAAAGGTGGGGGGCTTCTCTGAAAAATTCACATTGGCGGGAGGGCCTAAGTGAATTATTCCTTTCCTTTTATTACAGTGCGGGAGAAGAGAGAATTTATTCTTCTCCCATTCTTCTCTGAGTCCTTGAGCTTGATTTCCCTCTTCTCCGAGAGCACCGAACCCTAACCCTAAATTCTTCCTCCCTCGGCGGACGACGAGCTGATTGGCAACGGTGGCCGACGATCATCTCCTCCGGCAGTCGGTCGAGTTCGTGGCGTAACTTCAACAGAGCACGGATCATCTTCTTCACGACAAGATTTCCTCTACGGTGACGACGAAGCGGTGAGTTCCGTTTCGTTTCATGTTCCTTTTGATCTTTGGTCCGGTCGATCTAACCATTTAGGATCGGAATTGGCAGATTCATCTCTTGCTCTGCGTCGTTCTTTCATTCCCGGTCGTGACCATTCCGAGGACATCTAAACGATGACGAGATGATGATTTTTCCCTAAATTGCTTGAGTTTCCTTTATAGTGTTGGTGAGTCATCCTGGATCTCAAATTTCACTGAAATTGTTTTGTGACCGAATCTCTGTTCCATTTCGTAGATCACATATTTTGTGTTCGAATCGATTAGATCAGGTTGAGTGATTCTACTCAGTCAGAGGCAGCTTTGATCTGGTAAGAAATTATGTCGATTTCTTGTAATGAAGATCATGTTGTTTTTTTTTAAACTCTGATCGACAACTTCACGACAGAGTTCATAAGTTGATCTCAAAAATTTTGGTTGAGTCGAGTTGACACTCAATCAATAATCGTAGTGCGGTGAGTACTATAATATGGAGTTCTCACTACTTTTAATTCTTAAGTTTATTTCTCAGACATATCATTTTTCTGAGTTTTCCTTCTTCTTGTACACTGGTTGATGAAGCATTGCAGTAGAATTTTGAAAACAGAGGAGTCCAGTGATTGTGTCTGACACGTGAAGATACGCTCTCAATCCTGATTGATTCCGTTTCAGGTATTCATGTCATCCTTCCATCTGATAATTGAAATTGTTTATTCTCCTCTTTGAGTCGGGTGTTGTAACACCCAATTTTCTGAAATTAGGGTATTTTTGAAAATTTATTATTTTTATTATTTATTAATGGTGTTTTAGGAATAATATGAATTATGGTGATTTTTAGTGTAATTAAAACCGTTTTCTAAGTCATGACTTATGACTTTGTGACTTACTAGCAAAACCTTAGTGTAAACCCTAGTTTTCCTTAACCTAGAAGTTGCCATGACCATGTGAGCATAGCCATAGGCTTAGAACATCAAATTAGTAATTTTTGCCAAAAGGGTATTTTGGTAATTTACTAGACTTTATTTGAGATTATGTGATTTTTAATATTATTTAATTCTTGTTAAGTACCATGATTAGTCCCTAACCTATCTCACCCTAATCTAAAGGTTAGCTACTAACCTAGAAGTTAGAAGATGGATAATTGGTCATAGGTTAAAGCAATGTAAATATCTAGATATTACATTGTTGATATTTTGCTTAAAACCCTCCAAATATCTCAACCTTTTACACCAAAGTCTTTGCCTTAACCTAGAAGAAAGGGGAAGGACACCCCCCCTTGCCATGGCCGGCCAAGGACACCCCCTAGCAGCCACACCCTTCTATTTAACCCCATCAAAATCATTCATGAACAATTTACATGAATTTTAATCCTACAAAATTTCCTTTCTTCAAACCTTGATAACTTGATCAATTTTGATCCAAATCACCTCTAGTTTCTTGCATTGGACTCCCCTACACTAGAGGATACTAGTTAGGGCCTGCTATCAAGGATTTGTGGAGCTTTGGGCATCACCAAGAGGAGAGGACACCCCCCCTACTTGGGTGTTTTCTTGAGTTTTTACCAAATAGGTAAATACCCATAAACCTTGCTAATATCTTGTTTTTTTTCTTCATAAATGCATGCATATAGGTCAACCCTAACTGTGGGTCAAGTTGGGTGAAATTTAGGGTTGGTTTGGTGTCCGTATCGGACACGTATCCTAGGCTATTAAACCTTGTTTGATGAAATGCCTGTGTGAATAAAATGTTTTTAATTTCAAAAACTAATTGAAAGAAAAATTAGGTCTTGTATTGTAGATCAGGAATCCTGAGGACTGAGTCGAAGATTTGGTGTCCTCGTGTCCAAAACGGACATGCACATACACGTGCAGACACGGTGGCAGTGCCCTGCTGCCACGCGTGTAGTGCTCACTGCACAGGCCGTTAGAAATCACCAAATTTAGTGTGGGACTCGGGGCAGTGACTGACAAGTCACTCCCCAAGTTTCAAGACTCCTAGTGTCGTGTCGGACACGGAATTTGGCACGTACTGATTTTGAACTGTACTGTGCGCACGAATTTTTCCCTACTAATACGCGCTTCGCGCGTGGACACGCGACTTCGTGGACACGACTCAGGCACCTAGACACCTACCCTGACACCCCACCTAGCTACTGACACGAACACGACACTTTTGGTTGGACACACGAGTCCCTAGACTAGTCGACACGCGTGCACGACGCTGTGTACATTTGTGTGTGTCTGTGTTTACCCGATTAGGTTTTTGAGAGTTTGGACACATCAAATCGTGTCGTGGTGTCGTGTCAGGCACCTAGACACTAGAGGACACTTGGGGCATCACTTACCAACCCTTGGATTCGAGTCTTAGCTCGTGTTGGCGTGTGTAATCGAGTTTACCTACTTTCCTATACACTGTGTCATTTTTCCAGATTTTAGGGTATTGCCTAGTTTTTAAAATCGAGATTTAAACCTATTTTTGTTATGATTTATACTTGTATTTGTATATTTTTAGTGTATGTATATATAGTATATATGTATGTGTGTGTGTGTAGGTGAGATTTTAGTGTGTATACATGTATATACATGTGTATATACATGTATGTACATATGTAGGTGTGTGTGTGCATTTGTGTGTGTTGTGGGGACTGTTTTCAGTTTCCAGAAACTGGAACACACACCCCCTCCTGTCCAGTATTCCCCCTCTCTCTCACTATTCTCTATTACACTCTCTATTTCTCTCTCTTTCACTCTCTCTCACATCTCTCTCTATTTCCCTCTATATATATATATATATATATATGTTATATATATATATGTTATTTTATATACAACTATATATATTGGTATATATATAGTTGAGGGTATATATATGGGCTTATATATATATATATATATATATATATATATATATATATATATATATATATATATATATATATATATATATATATATATGAAAATGTATATATATGTATATATGTTAGCTATTATATGTGTATATATATTATGTATATATGTGAGTACTATATATATATTTGGGTATTATATATATATGTATTGATATGGTTAGGTATAGTTGGATACATATATATATCTAGTTATGTATATATATGTGATACTATATTTTTAGATATAGGTTTACATAGAACCTATAAGTTACTGGCCTATGGGTTATAGACATTAGCCTATGGCCTATGGTCTATGGTTAGCAGGTTTAGACTTGACCAATAGGTCTAGTAGGCCTAGTTTAACTAGCAAGTTGACCCTTGTTGACCATTGTTGACCAAAGTCAACTATAGGTCAACATTGACCTAGAGATGGCTTGGATGAACATAGAAGGACTAGTTGACTAAGTTGACTAAACCCTAACTAATTGATTATGTTTGACCATGGGTTATATGGATAGCCCTATGTAGATTAAGATATGTATGGGGTTAAGTGGTATACTTAAGAGTTGTGTCATGATTTGTGTTAGCCTTAGAGATTGACTAGAAGTTGACCATTAGTCAAGATTGACCTAATTACCTTGTTGACTAGTCCTTGTTTGACCAAAACCTTAGTTAGTCTAAGTTTGACCTAGACTTGACCCAGATTGATCATATTGACTAGTATTTCACTAGTTTGATTAGAATGTTGACCAAGAGTTGACTTTAACCTAGATTTGACTAACCTTGACTTGTTTGACCTTGTTTGACTCTATTTGACTTAGTTTGATTCCCTGTGACCTAGTATGACTTCCTGTGACCTAGTTTGACTGTTGAGTTGACCAAGAGTTGACTTTTGACCAGATTGACCTAGAATCATGTAGTATGCATTGTATACTCTATTTTTACCATTGTGGATATATTGTGACTTGTGTTGCTCTGATTAGGAGCCATACATCTCTCCTCAGGCAGTATATCCTCTTCAGACATTCAGTTATCAGGCGAGTACATTCTCTGACCGTTTTATATTTGCCAGGATTTATATTCTTGCTCTAGATTACTTTACTTGATGCTGACACGATTGTTATCACAGATTGGTACTATATGGATCTTTTCATGGGATGTTATCCCCCTCGGGAGCATCAGATACTTTTGTCACGTGTGTTTCACTTACATCATGTATCTCATGCTTCTATTATCATGTATCTTTATGTATCAGCTAGTGACTCATGTACTCTCATGATCACCGAGCCTTCATGAATCACTCACGTATCACCCAATTATGGGCTTATCACGAATCTTAACGTAACATGAATAGATCCTTGTGTATTGATTGGAGAAACGGGGGAGTAGAAGTGGACATGTGAATAATTCCAAAGTAGTGTACTCATGTGCAAACTCTGTAGTGTAATCATGTATAAATTTTAGCCATTCACATGTCTATCTTGTACTCTACATCACTAGCCACTTACAGTTCTCTATATACAGTAGATATTTCCTTTACAGCTATCTTTTTTACTACATGTATCTTCCTTCAACAGTTCCTGTATTTTACTCTATTGCATGCTTTATATTTCCTATCATACTATGCACTGCGTGAGATGTATTGTGCTCGTTCATGTCCTGACTGGACCTGTTGAAAATATTACAGAGGATGAGGATGAGGCCCTGGTGTCTACCTATTATGGAGCAGGACTAGATGATACTTATGTTGTGGACCCTCAGCAGGATCCACCTGCAGCTGAGGATGTTGCCCCAGTAGTCTAGGCTAGTTTAGCTAGACAGTCTTTTTTGTATTATCTTTTTGTCTCACATTCTGAGTTGTATTTTGAGATGTTGAGATATATAGACTTTAGACTTATTGTATTATGAGTTGACATTTAGGATGTTATGTATCCTAGGCACTTAGACTTATTTCATCTATTCTACTGTTCTCTTTGAGTTACTGTCTATCTATCTATCTTTCATTTTTCTATCCTAGATGTGATTGAGATGTATATTTGTTATGTCACCTCCATTCGGAGAGTATATACTGTACAGGTACCTTTATATTGTTAGATGATTGACCTAGGACAGCATTCTACCGCCGACACTGCGGCGTAGGCTGGACGTACCCACTTCTCGTGCCCTTACTCTAGGGTGCGAGTCGTGATAGGTGTGCGTTGGATAGGATGGAAAGGTTGTTGGGGGTTGGCGTGTCCAGTTTAGTGTCCTGGTGCACCAATTTGAATGCTGATGTTCGTGTCCAAATGGCGTATACGTGTCCAGACTGTGTGCGTGTGTTGCTATCTATTGGAGTAGGAATTTGGAAGTAGCAGGGAGCAGGACCTCTTACAAGTTGAATTCTTAATTCAATTTGGTTGTACATTTGGAAGAGTCTAAATTCAGGAGCTTATTTCGATTTTGCTTTATGTTATTTTTGGTTGTTTAAATTGTATTAATTTCTATGATTTGAGTTTTTAGTATGAATTTCTTATTTCTGTTTTATGGAGTTGGAATTCCAATATGTATTAATTCTCAACGAAGGATATTGTGGTTACTGGTATTAGTTTTGGAAGGTTCATATTGGATTATATGTTGAACTCTTCTTAATGTTTTAGTTCAATTGTTGAACCTGAGACTTGTATACAAGGGCTTGGTTCTAGTTGATGAATTGAAGAATCATATGCAATATTGGTTCAGTTGATGAACCTGACATTATATATATGCATATATTGGTTCAGTTGATGAACCTGTCACGCCCCAGAACCAGAATACTAGAGAGCGGGGGAGTGACTCAGCCAGCTACGTATTACGGGTAGATGAATACCGTATAATATGATCAATACTGTCTAACCAGACGAGGGGGTGCATACTACATGAAAGTCTTACTATGGTCACTTCACATCTATTGTCTCAATCATTCAAACAAGAAACAGAAATAGAGAACATGTAAGATAAAGCAGTAAGGCTTCCCAAATGCTTAGTCAAAATGTTCTTGAGATCTGGCTTTACAAAATATAGCCATATGGTATAGTAACATATACACAATTGTTATCAGCTGCAGTCTGACTTAATTACAATTATGCAAAAGTAAGTACAAGACAATCCGACTAACATGTCGGTGCCAAACGGCTAAGTATGAAGTAAATAACAAAACGAGCGGTGAAGTAAGGAACCCACTCGAGTCCTCCTGCGATCATTCCCCTAGTATTGACCATCTTGGAGGTAGAAGTAAGCTGGATCCTCGGGGACTGGCTCTAAATCTGGCCATGCAAAACCAGAGAGGTTAGACCTCTAATAGTAAGTACCACAAGGGAGCACGATATGAAGGACTAAACCAGTAAGTAAGAGAATATAATAATAGATCTCTGCTTTCCACTAGGATTCACATAACATCACGACACTTCGATCCAACCTCCCAACCAAACAAGGACAGAAGTTAGCCCGTCATGTCCTGGCATTCTGATCATCTTAGTTAGGCAACAGAGTAGGTACAGTACACAAACAAATCATCTTGAACGGCCAATCAACTACTACGGCTTGATACAGTGAGTTCCAAGTTATCCTGGAATTATGCAAATAGGGATTCCTCAGTTCTTACTATGTACAAGCAAGGCTAGTCTATCCAATCAATCAATTGCACCAATCATGTAATTAGACGAGTCCCAGCGGGACGTCCGCCGTTAATATAGCATGTACAATAATATAAGCAGATACCGTTCCCTGCCCGTGTGATAGATTTACAGTATCTGTGGGAACCAGCCGGCCTGTCGGACACTTAATAGTCCTAAAGAGGGCTGTCATGTAAGAACTCGGGAATCCATTCTCTCCATGCCATCATTATTTTACTTAACTTAATAGTCCCTACGTTGAGTGAAGTTCCATGCCATGGATCATGGTCATTCAAATGAGTACTTTCGTACGGGGTACGATATACGCAACTCCACAACGATACCCGTACGGCTAGGTTGTAGGTTTTACATAGCATGATGCAACAATCAAATCTAACCACGGAGTAATCATGCCTTGACCATAAAGTACACATGCTGTTTTTGTAAAATAGATAAATAATTTGAAGCCTGCATGTGTCTGTATGCCAATATTTGGGATTGGCTAATCGAGTACAATAGTTCATTACATGAACGTGTCTCATTCATTCAATTCAATAAGACGACTAGCCAGTCTCTTAGTTCCAACTAGGAACGCATGATCAATTTTAGTCAAGATAACCATTATCATCAATGGTGACAAGGCATGAAAGTCAATTAGTATTACATGGGGTCGAGTCTATAATTCTCATGGTTAAGTTCTAGTCATACTGGGTATCCATGGATCAATCAGGACACAAGGCGCATTCCATATAACAATCTGTATTAACAATACCATGATTTTATCAAGTTCATGCCAAAAGGCGTAAGGATATAATAGAAGAATTATCATGCCATCATTAAATGAATAAGTTATAGAGCAATAGTAACACCCAGGTAAGAAAGTCACGCCAACAAGTCTAGGCTAAGGCCAATAAGTCACGCCAAGTCTAGCAGGTTGGAGTGAGCGTGTAACAGCGTGAGCGTGAAAAAGTAATTCACGCTGGCACGCACAGTGTGAGCGTGAAGGGAAATTCACGCCCTCATAAGTGAGCGTGAAGAATGATAAGAAATTCACGCACGCACAAGTGAGCGTGAAAAGTGTGACAAGAAATTCACGCACGCACGCAAGACGTGGGCATAACTCAAAATTCACGCTGGCATGTAAGGGCGTGAGCGTGACTAAAATCCACGCTGACTCGTACAGACGTGAGCGTGACTAAAATCCACGCACGCACGTACAGACGTGAGCGTGACTAAAATCCACGCTAACATGTAAGAACATGAGCGTGACTAAAAATTCACGCAGACATATAAGAACATGAGCGTGACTCAAAATCCACGCAAACACGTAAGAACGTGTGCGTGACTAAAAATCCATGCAGACATGTAAGAACATGAGCGAGACTCAAAATCCACGCAAACACGTAAGAACGTGTGAGTGACTAAAAATCCATACATACATGTAAGAACATGAGCGAGACTCAAAACCCACGCAAACACGTAAGAACGTGTGCGTGACTAAAAATCCATGCTAAGTTGGGAGATCAAAACCCATGAACAGCCGAGAATGTAAACACTTAGATCTAGGAGAAACCAGCCACAGAAATCAAAAATGCTAAGTAGTAAACTCTCTCAGAATCATGAGAGAAAGAGAAATGAACCATAAAAATGGTTCTCCAAGCAAGAAAAAAGATTGCACTTGCCTGCTACTACTGCTGGTAGGTAGAGAAGTGATGAGAGGAAGAAGAAGAAGAAGAAGAAGTAATGGTGAAGAATGAGAGTTATGAGGAGAGAGAAGGAAATGGGAGCTTAAATAGGAAGGGTGGTGGTAGGTAGGAGTTTGGATCGGGTTGAACCACCATGAACCCGAAAAACCCTCCATGAACCCGAACCACAAGCAAGACTAAAGCAGAAAATAACAGTAGGATATAAAATACAGAAATAAAATGCAGGAATAAAAATTATAGAAAATAAAATGCAGCTAATTAATTAACATAAAATTAAAGAAATTTAAATACAAGATAATACATGATAAATACTAAATAAATATACATGAATTGTACATGTATAAAAATACGCATTCTGGGAACGGAGAGTGACATCTCTACCCACCTTAGAAAAATTTCGTCCTCGGAATTTCAAATCCAAGCAGGTAGAAATATCGAAGCTAAACTAATATAAGCAATTCTAGTGAGCAAGCAATCATTATTACCATATCAAAAGCAAGTACTATATATGTAAATCCATCAATCTACGATATCAAGTAGCTCTACCCATAAGGCGATAAGCATGAAGAATCAGGACGATCAAGGTATACATAAAGAGATATACCTTGTGAGTCAAACAGTGTGGATACCGTGATCGGATATCATCCTCACGTTCCCACGTTGACTCTCCCAAGGAGTAATGACCCCAAGCAACATGGACAAGACTAATTGTTCGGTTCTTAAGTATCTTCTCTCTTCGGTCCAAAATGGACACAGGCTGTTCCTCGTAAGATAGGTTTGTACCAACAACCAGCTCAGAATGATCGAGGACATGGCTTGGGTCCGATACATACCTACGTAATTGAGATACATGAAACACGTCATGCACCTCTCATAACAAAGGTGGGAGGGATAAACGATAAGCAACATCGCCTATCCGATCAAGGATAACAAATGGGCCTACGTACCGCGGACTCAATTTCCCGCGAACGCCAAATCTAATGACCCCACGAGTAGGTGAGATCCGCAAGAATACGTGGTCCCCAACAGAGAACTCTAACGGCCTACGATGCTGGTCCGCCCAATGACGATGCCGGTCCTGCGCAACTCGAAGTCGCTCTCTAATTCTCTTAACCACTTCAACCGTCTGAACAATCATTTCTGGGCCTAACATCTTCCTCTCTTCGATATCATCCCATGCAAGCGGTGACCTGCACTTCTTACCATATAGTGCTTCGAATGGCGCCATCTGGATACTGGCTTGATAACTATTGTTGTATGAGAACTCGACTAAGTGCAGGTGACTCTCCCAAGACCCTCCAAAATCTAAAGTGCAAACTCGTAACATGTCTTCTAAAGTCTGAATCGTTCTTTCTGATTGCCCATCCGTCTGCGGATGGTAAGCCGTGCTAAATCTTAACTTGGTACCCAGACTATGATGTAAGCTCTTCCAGAAATGTGATGTAAAGCGGGTATCTCGATCCGACACAATACTGACAGGGACTCCATGCTGTCTGACTATCTGTTGCATATACAACTCTGCCAACTTTTCTGTAGATTGCCCTACTCTGAAAGAAAGAAAGTGTGCTACCTTCGTAAGTCGGTCCACTATTACCCAAATAGCGTCCTTACCACTTGGTGATCTCGGTAAACCGGTCACAAAGTCCATTGTAATATGATCCCATTTCCATTCCGGGATAGGAAGCGGTTGCAATAGTCCAGCTGGCCTCTGTTGTTTTGCCTTCACTTGCTGACATACCAAGCAACGGGAAACAAATCTAGCTATCTCCGTCTTCATCCCGTTCCACCAGAAATGCTGTTTGATATCTTGGTACATCTTGGTCCCTCCAGGGTGAATAGAATACTGAGAACTGTGAGCTTCTGCCATAACCTCTTGTCTGATATCTCCACTAGGTACACATAGACGTGATCCAAACCTAAGTGTACCATCTTCATGAATTCTCATCTCCTTCCTGAGTCCTGACTCACATTCTGTCCTAAGCTTCTGAATCCTTGGGTCTTGTGCTTGAGCTGCCTTGATCCTGTCTACCAAGTCGGATTGAACCTGCAGACTTGTTAGAACTCCTACATCCCTAGGAAGTATAACTTCGATGCCCATCTCCTGAAGGTCTTCTAAGATATGCCTCTGTGTTGTCAACATAAATGCGCCGCCTCTCCTGCTAAGAGCGTCTGCTACTACATTAGCCTTGCCTGGATGATACTGAAGCTCCACGTCATAATCCTTAATCATCTCCAGCCATCTTCTCTGCCTCATGTTCAGCTCCTTCTGAGTAAAGATGTACTTCAGACTTTTATGATCTGTGTACATCTCCACTCGGTCACCATATAAGTAATGCCTCCATAGCTTCAGAGCAAACACTACTGCCGCTAACTCCAAATCATGAGTTGGGTAATTCTTTTCGTGGTCCCGAAGCTACCTAGATGCATATGCTATCACCTTCCCATGTTGCATAAGGACACATCCAAGTCCTTTACCTGACGCATCACAATATAATGTAAAACCTCTGGGTCCAACTGGCAATGTAAGAATAGGTGCTGATATCAACTTCTGCTTCAAAGTCTCAAATGACGCCTGACATTCTGTCGACCAAACGAATGGTACATCCTTCGGGTCAAGCGGGTCATGGGTGCTGAAAGCCTTGCAAAGTCTGACACAAACCTTCTGTAATATCCTGCCAATCCTAAAAAACTTTGCACATCTGCTACGGTCTTGGGTACTGGCCAACTTTCTACTGCTTCTATCTTCTTGGGATCTACTGCTACTCCAGCTCCTGATATGATGTGACCTAAAAATGAAATGTGATCCGACCAAAACTCACACTTGTTGAGCTTGGCGTACAACTGGTTCTCTCTCTCAGAACCTGCAACACTTTCCTAAGGTGGTCTTCATGCTCCTCTTCACTAGCAGAGTATACGAGAATGTCGTCAAGAAACACTACGACAAACTAGTCTAAGTATGGCATAAAGATGCGATTCATCAAATCCATGAATATTGCTGGAGCATTGGTCAAACCAAACGGCATTACTAAGAATTCATAATGCCCATACTTCGACCTGAATGCTGTCTTGGGAATATCCTCCTTCCGAACCCTCACCTGATGGTACCCTGAACGAAGATCTATCATGGAAAAAACTCTAGCTTTGCTCAACTGATCAAATAAGTCGTCGATCCTGGGTAATGGGTACTTGTTCTTCACTGTTGCTGCGTTAAGCTTCCTGTAGTCAATACATAATCTGGATGACCCATCATTCTTTCCCACAAGTACCACTGGTACTGCCCATGGTGACACGCTAGCTTGGATGAACTTCTTCTCCTTCAGTTCCTCTATGTGCTGATATACCTTGGCCTGCTCTGAATCCGCCATTCTGTAAACTCGATCTGATATCGGTTTAGTTCCTGGTGCCAATTCTATACTGAACTCAATATCTCTAACCGGTGGTAGACCTGGAAGTTCTTCGGAAAATACGTCTAGAAATTCTTCAACTACCTTCGGAATCTGAACTTCTTCCATTGCCGCTACTACTCCCTGCTCTTACTGAGTTACCTCTGATCTGACTAAGGTGAACCGCTTCATGCCTAGAATATCAAAAGATACACTCCCTCTACGACAATCTATTGTCGTATGACTGTCTTTCAGCCAGTCCATGCCTAAGATAACGTCGAAATTTCCAACAGGAAATTCTATCAACCGGGCGGGTAAGGAATGCCCGCAAACTATAACGCTACATGCTAAGATAACTCTACTAACTCCTACGAGCCCATTACCAGTGAGTATATTCAACCTCCCTGGCAATGCCTCGAACTCCATTCCTAGTCGTGTCGCAAATTGTGCAGATATAAATGAGTGTGATGCTCCCGAATCAAACAATGCTACTGCGGAATATGAGGCGATGAGAATGTTACATGCCACAACATCTCCTGATGCCAATGCCTCCTCCAAGGATAGAGTGAATGCTTGCCCTCGACCTCCTTGTTGGTTTTCATGCTACGGCCTAGCCTGGTACTGCTGCTGGCCCCTTCCTTAATGATGCTGGGGTGGTCTATGCTGGTGTTGCTGTATCGGCGGTCCCTGCTGCCGAAACATCTGAGCCTGCGTCATAAACGGATGCTGTGCCAACGGCCTCACTGCCACTGCTGGTCCTCGATACTGTCCTGCCCCTGGTGCTGGCAGAGCAGAAAACTGCTGCCCTGGTCCTCCTGACCTCGAATTCATGGGACATGTGGTAACCCGATGGTCTGAATTTCCACATATCAGACACAGTCCATTCAATGTCCGACACACATCTCTAGTATGCCCCATCTTTCCACAATAAGTGCAGCCCGCCGGGGGTTGCTGGTTCTTCCTCTGTTGCTGTTGCTGCTGCCTGGGTGGTGGTGCTGGTCCTCGTATCGCCACATCGTGGATACGAATGCCAGTAGATGGTGCTGTTGTTCGGGGCGCTGCTTCCCCTCCTCCTTCAATCTGACTGTGGGATCTCTTCTGACCCCCAGTCCTTGCTGCAAGCCTCTGAATGGTGATCTCATGCCTTCGAGTCGCCGTTAATACTTCGTCAAAAGTTTGGTAATTGTGCCCGTCTATCAATTGCAAGAGTTCAAGATGAAACCCTTGCTGAAACCTCATAGCCCTCTGGCTCTCTGTTGCTACCATCTCTGGGGCAAATCTACTCAATCTGCAGAACTCCGCTACATAAGCATCTACAGTCTTGCCGGCCTGGCTGAGGCTGATAAACTTCTGTTGTAGCTCAAACTGCGTCACAACTCCATAGTACTTTGTCTTGAATCTTGCTATGAAATCATCCTAAGCCACAGGACATCTGATGCCCACTTCCTCTGATTCCCACCAATCACGTGCGAGATCCTGAAGTAACAACTTCACTAGATCCACACGTTCTTCTGCCGTACCTTAGCTGCTGTCAGAATAGCCTCCATATCCTTAAGCCATGCATCTGCTGATATGGCATCCTCCGTGCCCTCAAAACGGCGGGGGTTGTACTTGCAAAACCTGGCTGATGTTCCTGAATCAGTCCTCACTCCTCTTTCCAAAGTCGTCAGTAATCCTTGGTTGAGCAACACATTCTGCTCTTGTAGCTGAGTGTGTATGCGCTGCTGGGCCAACATTTGATGTTGCTGAGTAGCCATCATTCCTCTCATGATCTCCAGAAGGGCTGGTGTGTCCACTTGGTAGGTGGAACTGTTGGTGGTGGTGGAACATCCGGATACTGCAATCCAGCTGCTGGTTCCACTATCACTTCTTTCTGGGTAGCCTCTTGAGTTTGTACTGGCCCTTGTTGCTGACCAACAGGGTCAGGTTGTCTATGTTGCTCCTACTGTTGTCCAGCTCTGACCGATGCGGACGAAGTTCCCCTAAGAAAAGGGACAAGAGAAAAATCAAACATGAAGGATCAATAAAGTCAAAGGATATCGGAATGTCAAGCAAGGGTTGAGAATAACGAATCATGAGATCAAGGGGGAAACACGTATGATTGAGACATCCTATAAATCAAAACACCCCACAAGTCTGAAATCAGACCTGCATGGGCCACCACTAAAACCTTGTCACGCCCCAGAACCAGAATACTGGAGAGCGGGGGAGTGACTCAGCCAGCTACGTATTACGGGTAGATGAATACCGTATAATACGATCAATGCTGTCTAACCAGACGAGGGGGTGCATACTACATGAAAGTCTTACTATGGTTACTTCACATCTATTGTCTCAATCATTCAAACAAGAAACAGAAATAGAGAACATGTAAGATAAAGCAGTAAGGCGTCCCAAACGCTTAGTCAAAATGTTCTTGAGATCTGACTTTACAAAACATAGCCAGATGGTATAGTAACATATACACAATTGTTATCAGCTGCAGTCTGACTTAATTATAATTATACAAAAGTAAGTGCAAGACAATCCGACTAACATGTCGGTGCCAAACGGCTAAGTATGAAGTAAATAACAAAACGAGAGGTGAAGTAAGGAACCCACTCGAGTCCTCCTGCGATCATTCCCCTAGTATTGACCATCTTGGAGGTAGAAGTAAGCTGGATCCTCGGGGACTGGCTCTAAATCTGGCCATGCAAAACCAGAGAGGTTAGACCTCTAATAGCAAGTACCACAAGGGAGCACGATATGAAGGACTAAACCAGTAAGTAAGAGAATATAGTAATAGATCTCTGTTTTCCACTAGGATTCATATAACATCACGACACTTCGAACCAACCTCCCAACCAAACAAGGACAGAAGTTAGCCCGTCATGTCCTGGCATTCTGATCATCTTAGTTAGGCAACAGAGTAGGTACAGTACACAAATAAATCATCTTGAACGGCCAATCAACTACTACGGCTTGCTACTGTGAGTTCCAAGTTATCCTGGAATTATGCAAATAGGGATTCCTCAGTTCTTACTATGTGCAAGCAAGGCTAGTCTATCCAATCAATCAATTGCGCCAATCATATAATTAGACGAGTCCCAGCGGGACGCCTGCCGTTAATATAGCATGTACAATAATATAAGCAGATACCGTTCCCTGCCCGTGTGACAGATTTACAGTATCTGTGGGAACCAGCCGGCCTGTCGGGCACTTAATAGTCCCAAAGAGGGCTGCCAGTAAGAACTCGGGAATCCATTCTCTCCATGCCATCATTATTTTACTTAACTTAATAGTCCCTATGTTGAGTGAAGTTCCATGCCGTGGATCATAGTCATTCAAATGAGTACTTCCGTACGGGGTACGATATACGCAACTCCACAATGATACCCGTACGGCTTGGTTGTAGGTTTTACATAGCGTGATGCAACAATCAAATCTAACCACAGAGTAATCATGCCTTGACCATAAAGTACACATACTGTTTTTGTAAAATAGATAAATAATTTGAAGCCTGCATGTGTCTGTATGCCAATATTTGGGATTAGCTAATCGAGTACAATAGTTCATTACATGAACGTGTCTCATTCATTCAATTCAATAAGACGACTAGCCAGTCTCTTAGTTCCAACTAGGAACGCATGATCAATTTTAGTCAAGATAATCATTATCATCAATGGTGACAAGGCATGAAAGTCAATTAGTATTACATGGGGTCGAGTCTATAATTCTCATGGTTAAGTTCTAGTCATACTGGGTATCCATGGATCAATCAGGACACAAGGCGCATTCCATATAACAATCTGTATTAACAATACCATGATTTTATCAAGTTCATGCCAAAAGGCGTAAGGATATAATAGAAGAATTATCATGCCATCATTAAATAAATAAGTTATAGAGCAATAGTAACACCCAGGTTAGAAAGTCACGCCAACAAGTCTAGGCTAAGGCCAATAAGTCACGCCAAGTCTAGCAGGTTGGAGTGAGCGTGTAACAGCGTGAGCGTGAAAAAGTAATTCACGCTGGCACGCACAGTGTGAGCGTGAAGGGAAATTCACGCCCTCATAAGTGAGCGTGAAAAATGATAAGAAATTCACGCACGCACAAGTGAGCGTGAAAAGTGTGACAAGAAATTCACGCACGCACGCAAGACGTGGGCGTAACTCAAAATTCACGCTGGCATATAAGGGCGTGAGCATGACTAAAATCCACGCTGACTCGTACAGACGTGAGCGTGACTAAAATCCATGCACGCACGTACAGACGTGAGCGTGACTAAAATCCACGCTAACATGTAAGAATATGAGCGTGACTAAAAATCCACGCAGACATGTAAGAACATGAGCGTGACTCAAAATCCACGCAAACACGTAAGAACGTGTGCGTGACTAAAAATTCACGCAGACATGTAAGAACATGAGCGAGACTCAAAATCCACGCAAACACGTAAGAACGTGTGCGTGACTAAAAATCCACGCAGACATGTAAGAACATGAGCGAGACTCAAAATCCACGCAAACACGTAAGAACGTGTGCATGACTAAAAATCTATGCTAAGTTGGAAGATCAAAACCCATGAACAGCCGAGAATGTAAACACTTAGATCTAGGAGAAACCAGCCACAGAAATCAAAAATGCTAAGTAGTAAACTCGCTCAGAATCATGAGAGGAAGAGAAATGAACCATAAAAATGGTTCTCCAAGCAAGAAGCAAGATTGCACTTGCCTGCTACTACTGCTGGTAGGTGGAGAAGTGATGAGAGGAAGAAAAAGAGAAGTAATGGTGAAGAATGAGAGTTATGAGGAGAGAGAAGGGAATGGGAGCTTAAATAGGAAGGGTGGTGGTAGGTGGGAGTTTGGGTCGGGTTGAACCACCATGAACCCGAAAAACCCTCCATGAACCCGAACCACAAGCAAGACTAAAGCAGAAAATAACAGTAGAAAATAAAATGCAGAAATAAAATGCAGGAATAAAAATTATAGGAAATAAAATACAGCTAATTAATTAACATGAAATTAAAAGAATTTAAATACAAGATAATACATGATAAATACTAAATAAATATACATGAATTGTACATGTATAAAAATACGCATTCTGGGAACGGGGAGTGACAGAACCTGAAATTATATATGCAATGTTGATTCAGTTTATGAGTCTGAATCTAACATAAGCAGTATTTTGGTTCAGTTGACTACATATGCAGTATTTTGTAAACCTGGGATTTTATATGCACTGTCTTGATGATTAAATGAACTGAAGTTCCAATAGTATTGTCTTGGTAATTTGTTGAAACTGAGAATTCAGTCTCAGTACAATAGTAGGAGGACCCTGTTTTCAAATAAGTCTTTTGGGATATAAGAATAGCCATGAGAGGAAATCCGGTTTAGATTGTATGTTAATGACTAGTCTAGATTCTATTATGAAATTATATTATTTTACTATTTATGCATGTTTGACCAACTAGAATAAACTAAATAGCTAATTAGTAGTTTTGAATAGCAGGAACTATGATTTAGAACTTAACCAATCTGTACAAATTAAAACATGAGGACATCCAACTTCATCTAGTACACTTGATTTTCTAGAGCAAGGCAAGTACTTTTCTACGGTCTTGTGCATTTACATATCTTGTACTCTTCTTGTGACACGTCATGACACGTTATCATGTACTCCTGTATTTTCTGTTCTTGTACTTACTTGTGTCGGGTGGGAAAATACACTAGCTATGTGACCAAACCCCGGTTACTATATTCGTGTAGATAGTTTAGGCCTCACATCGTGCACGCGGGCCTTAAGCCCTACCATATTCATTTACTCCTGTACATGCTCCTGTACTCACCCTAGCCGGTCACATAGACTAGTTGTATTTCAAACATGGTGCACTTGTCATGTCTTGTACTTCAGGTTCATAGTTACATTTCTGCACTTTACTTCCTGTACTTTCATTCCTGTACTTTCATGTTTATTTACTGTATTTCATATTCATGTTCTCCTGTACTTATTTTTTATATCATGATGTTCTTATTCATTACCTAGAACTGTACTTTGCTCCGCTCTTGACTAGGATATATTGCAGGTGAGATAGAGGCTTTGTGTGATACCTATTATGGTCGAGAGCCTATAGATGCAGTAGAGCTAGCTGGAGTTGCTCTAGATTTAGAGGCTGAGGAAGCCTAGCACTTTAGCTTAACAGTTTATATTTCCTTGTATTTTGAGACTATTAGACTTTACTTTCATTTGCTGGAATGTAATAATTCTGAGACATGTACTTTGATTCTGGGATACGTTTATAGATGCTGTGATTTGTATTTGTCATGTTTATCTGGTTAGATTTTCCTAGATTGGTACAACTTACTACGTTGAGTCTTCCAATGTAGGCTGGGCGTGTCCGACTTGTGTTCGATTATTTGGGAGCGGGTCGTGACAGAATGGATTTGTAATCTTTGAGAATGATAGTACATAACTTGTATATCTGTAATAAGATAACTTGTCTGCTTGTATGATGAAAGAACCTTGCTATATTTGTTAATGATAAAAAGATTGTATGCTAAAGTTAAATTATCGCTTAATTGAAAGAACTGTTGCTATGCTTGTTAAGAGAAATAATGATTACATCTTTCTTTATTATATGCTTCAAAGATAGAACTATATGAAATAACTAATTATACTGTTGAAAATGAAATGATATGAAAGAGAGAAAGGAAGAAAGTAGCTATTATCTCCGTGGCTTGATAGTAAAAGAAAAATATATAAATGTTTACTTGTTGTATAACTGTTGTATTGTAAAGTTTTATTTGAAAGAAGTTACATATCATGTATTGGTCTAGACGAGCATGGGATACCTCGAGGCTTGTACATCCCCACGAAAAGGAGGTGTCATGTCTATTAGTGAATAGCTGAACCATGAGTCACATTTGTTAGTATATACGTATATTAGTGAAGAATTGAACCGTAAGTCACAACTGTTAACATGAGCGTATACTAGTGAATAAGTGAACAATGCATCACAATTGCCAGTATGTGCATATATTAGTGTAGAGATGAACCGTGAGTCACAACTGCTAATCATGAGAATTCGCATAGGGACCATCATGTAGATAGGTCACATGCTTATCACAAACTGTTCTTAAGGTAGAATCTATTTTAAATGAAATACAGTTGTCTTGCTCATAAAAAATGAATCATATTCAGTGAATGCGGCTAAGTTGTTCCTTAAAGAATGATTATGGCTTTAGAAATATGTTGTGTATATTATGTTAGAAAGAAACATACATCGGCATGAATTGTTGAATGAATGAAGAGAAGAAATATAGTTTTTCTATTGTGTTTTCAAAATTAATCAGAACTCTTGAATTGTGTATGACATAAAATGAACGTATGTAAAAGTTGAAATACTATTATTAAAAGCTATATGTTCTCACTAAATTTACTTAGTAACCGGTTTAGCATGTGTTGCTTTTGTTCATTCACCAGTGCATTCTCCAATATATTGACCCTCCATTAGATTGTTCGCAGGTATTGGATATCCTGCTGGAGGGTTCAAGACGATGGCAGATCCTTATTATTGAGAACCGGAGATCAAAGCCGCCCCCTCTGCACCATCTGATAAGGGGCTCGCGGGATATATGTTAGCCCAATAATTGTATCATATTTTTGAATATGACTAATTGATTAAGTTTAATATAATGACGTCACTGATATTCATGTAATCACTATTATGTTGCTATTTAAACTTAATATTATCCTAAATGTTCACTATATCATATTGCTATCAGACTATAATATATTATTTTGTTCGTCTAACCTGTACTTGCAGACAAGCAGTAAGTAAGATCAAACCAGGACATACGCAATGAAGAATTATCGATGGGCCAAAGACGACGTTATACAAGAAAATTTTTCTGAACCGTCTAGCGACCTATCCGGGACCTCGCATCGGGGGTTCCGCTGCCCGATCAGTGGACGAGGGTCGAGTGGACAACCCCCCTGGAGGTTCGAGGGCGAAGCCCCGAAAGGTATTCAGATTTTTATATCAATTTATCTTTGGACAACTGCCGTCAAGAAAAAAGGCGTCTTCAAGTCCGCTCAATTATCAGAAGAAAGACGTCATCAAAGGGCTATTGATTTTTACGTATTTCTTCTGTAGTTTTATGTTTATTTGAGTCTAGAAAAATATGTGAGGTTGATCAAGATTGGTATTGGCTTAGGCTTTTTCAGTTCACAAATATTATAACCTACCTATCATCCACAAATACCTATCCAAAAGTCCACATCAAAAAGCCAAAAACTAATCAAAATTGGTCCAAACAGTTCTGGCAGAACTCTGACAGAACTCGGCCCGAGTTCGGCCAGGGTGAATTCAAATTTTTAGTTCCACCAAATTTGCCTATAACGTTCATTTGCGAGATTCATGCATCCGAACTCTGTCCGAGTTTGGTCAGCAAAAACACTATAAATAGAGGAGAATTTTTACTATTTCAAATCACTCATTCATTCTCTTCTCTATCTATTATTAAGTGTTTTTGTCACGACCCGTACCCGTTTTTTTTTAAAAACGGATACGAGACGTGTCCAAGCCAGCCTACGCCGCAGTGTCGGCGGTAGAACGCTGTCACGGCCATGAAGATCAAAATCACAAACAATGCTCATTCACAACATTAATTTAATTTACAAAGATCACAAGTTTTACATTTATAGAAAAATATAAACTTGTACAAATATGGAAAGACTACAATTCATCTATCTAGCTAGTTTCTAGGCCTTTGTCTGCAAGTATTTTCGTCACTCCCCAAGCTAAGTGAATCTACGGCTAACCTGAAAATGTTGGTTTCCAGTCAGGAATGGAACGAGCACAATTCACTGAATACAATTTCAAATAAAGAAGATAACTATAAAATAAAGGTTAGACATCAATTATGAGTTTTGAAAATAAACAGAAAATACAGAAAACCAATAGTAAATAAATAGACACAACAGACTTTCTCCAACTGCTAGAAGTACCTTTGATATGTGATCGGTCTCGGGACAATTATGCGACACTGTCTACACTGTCTAAAGTTACACTGTCTACACTGTCTAAGTTACACTGTCTACACTGTCTAAGTTATACTGTCTATATTGTATAAAGCTACACTGTCTACAGAAAATATTGTAATAAAGAAATACTGTCTACAAAATAATAATCACGATCTACACAATTTAAATGCAGTAATAATCATGGTCTACACTGTCTACTTTGTAATAAATAAATCATTGTCTACACTGTCTACAAGAAATAAATAGATCACTGTCTACACTGTCTACAAGAAATAATGAATCACTGTCTACACTGTCTACACTGTCTAAGGTCAGATCACACATCGTTGGTACTTCCCATTCCCGACTCAACAATTTTAATAGAAAATAATCACATAACCAATGGCCAATCAATGAAATATAGTGAAAATCAATATCGAAATGCAGACAATAAACTGTACTCGCCTGTGGCCCTGTGCTGGTGAAACCGATGATCCAAATCACTCAAAATGTCACAATAGTCAAAACCTGTACAACAGTCCCCGAAAGCTGAAATAGACAATACCAATGATCTCAGAATAGTCCAATTAGCTAGGATTGCCTGTCCTTAAGTCCAATTCTAGACACAGGGGCAAAACGGTAATTTTGGACAAAAACGATGTCCGCCGTTGGACCCGCTTTGCACCGAAAAGCGTGCCAGAGTCAACGGTCTCTAAAGTCGTCAAACGATATGTCTACGGATCCAGTTTTTCGATACGAATCTAACCGTATGTCCAGAGTTGGATTCCGGCGGGCCGTGCACAAAATCGCCCATTGAGTCGGACCGTGGGGCCCGCAAAACGACGTCGATTTCAACCGTCTCAGAATTGGACCAAACTTGGCATGCAGGACCAGAAAAATGATACGGTCCTGTTGACGTAAGTTTTGTCTCGATCTGAAGAGCGTGCACAAAGTTATGACTGAATTTGCATTGTACGGATACGGGGCGATTTCGACGGATACGCGTCGAATTCGTCGCGCACACGCGACCAATTTGAATTCCGTCAAAGCACACACGACCACGAAGCTGTTACGCAGCTTTCGATCCTTACAGTGCGCGACCACGTGGCCCAGAATGGCGGGACGCACGTCATGTGGAACAATTTCTATTATTTTTGAAAACAGTTTTTCCTGGTTTTTTTCTTGATTTCCAAAACCGATTTCTCTGTGCATACTTAATGAAATCCGATTCTACAAAATGATTTCTGATCTCCTATATATTGTCTAAAAATGTATTCAATTAGAATTTCTAATAGGCCATTAGATCGATCGGAAACGACCTCCAAACATGGATGGTTGGACTGCTACAAACTCTGTTTTTGGAACAGATTTATGTTCGACTTTGAGTCGAATTCCTCGGCAATCCAGTTCAGTTAAATTCAAACTAGATAAAGGAAATCGAAGGAGTATAGATGGTCTTCGTACCTGAGAAGACGGGACACGAAACGGTGGAGCGTGCAGCGCGGGAGTCGGGCGCGAAGTCGGGGTCGTCACAGCGTTTCCCCTGCCCGCTCGCTGTTGCCTCCGCGCGACCTTGGCGTGGCCTGGCCGGCCGGCGATGGTGCGGTGGCCGCGCGCGTAGGCGGCAGTGGCGCGCCCAGGTTCCAGCGACCTCGGGGTGTGGGGCGCGCGATGTTCTCTTAGGGTTTTCGAGATAACTTCTCGTTCTCTACGTTCTGTGTATATATGCGGAAGTTTACAGGGGGGTCGGTTTTCCCGTGGGCTGGCTGAGCATTGGCTTTGGCTGGGCTTGTTTGCTTACACATATGTGTGACTTGGTCGAATTGTTAAAGCTGGGATGGGGCTGGATTTCTTTCTTCTATTACTATTTCTATTTCAACTGTATATGTGTATACATATATTAATATATATAAATCTATATCTATACACATTTAATATTTACAGATATACACAAACATTTATATAAATATTTATATATTTTATATACATATATCTATATACAATCATATATATATATTTAATCCCTATATACATTAATGAATATTCCATAGCCAAAAATATATACAATTCATTTTAGGAATAAACGAATACCATTTTTATTATTTTGAGAATAAAATAATACCAATAATAATAATCATAAGAATAATATAATAATAACAATAATAATAATGATAATAATAACCAACTAAAATGTCTACTAAGAGTTCTTGGTGAACCTATCATACCCCCTCTTCATTTGGCCCTAAAAAATTCGTACGCTTATCTAAAATTCTTTATTTTCAACAATTAAATAACTAAAAATATTTCAAAAATATTTTCGGGAAGGGGAGCTACAAATCTACCCACCTTAAAATAATTTCGTCCTCGAAATTCTAACTCGTAAATATGCTAAAAATTCAAACATAAATAAATAATAAAAATAAATAAATAAATCTACTATTACCACAATATCCTCAAATTTTAATTCCTCGAAGTAATTTTTTTTCATCCTCCTAGTCATTTTGTAATTATGAACTCTCGAGTACTTCTACCCACCTTTGGTCACACTAATCCTCAAACTAAAATCTCAAAATCTTCTAACTGGTTGCTAACAACCCACCAACAATTACATAGGCAAATGGTATCTATAATCCTCTCGTATCTATCAAGTAACCCAAAATTTAGCAAGCAACACACTTACACAAGTAGCTACGAAATGTTGATAATCTCTACTAAGCATGACCATGCGTCGCTCCGAAATAGGAAGGACAGAAAGATAAGAAAGAATAATCGCGAGCGAATATAAAGCTCCCAAAGCGGTAGAGGTTATCCGATGATGTAGACAGAAAGAACGTTTATAAACCATTGACTTATTTTGCTAGATTGGGCTACTATAGTCCAGTCACTTGCTAAGTCAAAGAACCCTTCGTTACCTAGAGGGCTTGCAATCCATGCAATACATAAACTCCGTTCTCAAAATTAATCCAAACAAGGTTCCATAACGGAACAGAATTTGAAAAGAATCAAGATCGCGATCCTTTCCGTGGTTATGTAATACACACGAGCAAGGGATCTAAATACAATACGAGATCGTATCGCGACTTCCAGGTAGATGGAATAATGGTTACGGACGACTTCACATTCTAAGAAGGGAAGGCAACATAATAGGTATAGGGACCTATTTCAAACCGTTCGGTTTTATAGACCAACTATGGGAGTTTGTCTGTAGGGGTTTTACTGGGCCTTAATGGGTTTCCTATTTGGATATTACTTGTTGGTTGGATGAACCTTGGATCTCAACCTATATGGACTGGACAAGATCCCAATATTAAACTACTTCTACTAGGTTAGGGTAACCTAGAGTAGGTTTCAACCCAAGTGGTTGAGCTAGTTGGACAGTCGGGTTGGTTAAATAGGTTCTCTAAGCCCTGAAGGTGCGCCTTCCGCGACTTCTGTGTTTGAGTGGCACGAGAAGACACCATTGAGTGGCACACTGGTGACATGTGCGCAGTGGGCTCGAGTCGATCACAACCATATATTGGGTTGAAGGCTTCGAGTCGAAGTTGAGTCCCTAATCATAATCGAAAAGTTTACCATTACCATGGTAAGGGTTATAGTTAGTCCTTTCTACCTGAAAGTCGTACCATAAAAATAGAGTACAAGGGAACGTGTTTGAGTGGGACATGATATACCTAGATGAAGGTGGACTCGTCTAGATCTTGCATATGAAATTTGTTGGAAGGTATCGGCTGGTCTCGTGCTCCGAATATTAATGACACGGCCGGGGACACAAAAATGATCTACATAGAAAGTGGGAGTCCATAGGGTACTAATTATCATTCTAATAGAAATTTATCCTAATCAATCGGTGATCCTTGTATGTCCCAAACTTTAGGAGGCTTACATTCTACCCACCTTAAAATAGGACATGGTCTTAGGAATATTGAGGTCAGAAGGATTACCAAGCTCGGATATTGTACCTCAACTCTTGTTAAATAAGAATAAGGCACGACGTACGAAATACGGTAGATATGAGTCATCTCAAGGATCGTTCTGCAATAAACGAGTGTGTAAAATAACACATGGTCGATAGAACAGAAGGACCTACTCGTCCGCAGTATACGCGAGTTTCCGATGGGGTAACCAACTCCAAGGCACAACATAAGAAAGATTTCTAACAATTAAGTCAAGAAATTCTATTTGTGTCAACCTGCCAGACTATGGTCTTAATAATAAAATTTACATAACTAGAGTAATATTTGTTGGAAACCAATCTCGGGATGAGTGTCACGGTAAATGGTTACCCTATTGTCCACTCATCTCATGTCTAACTGTGGCTTCGGTCGAGGAAGGGTTGATTCAAGGCTTAGGGTTGCTAGTTAAGGCAAGCTTCCAGCAAATAATTAGAGACTCACAACATTTGGTTTCTAAAGAATAGGTAGTCTCCTAGGTAGACGTTTCGACTAAGGGTAAAACCCTAATCATTCTTAAATTCAGATAGCTCGAAAGTCTCAATGGTAGTTTGAGGGTCGATGGAAGAACGAGTAACTCAATCACATGACAGGTCGATGGTAGCTACACTTGTGCTTACCATTTTCATAGCCATGGGAATACTCTGTATCTCTCCACCATCACGAGCTTTCATCTTTCCAAATCGGTGAAAGACAAAAACAATAAAGAATTGAAGGGAGATGTTACTGAATACAATGTTGTGATTCAAGGACGAACATATAATTCAAGAGGAATTGTCAATGCAGTCGCAGATGAGAGCCTAGATACCTATATATCTCCATCCACGTAGTAAAATTAAAAGAAGAGCGAACCAAATGCATCATGGTTGATCAGACCGTGATACAATGATTCTGATTAGACAATATGTTAGCAGGCGTCCCCACTAAACATATGTCTTGAATCAAGCTCGAGAACAGAGTGAGCTTGCAAAACTAGGCTGTAGTAGCAGCATTGGTCAAGATAGTCAAAACACAAGTATACGAGATTTCTGAAAGAAGGCACAAGTAGTTCGAGTTTTGTGAGAATCAAAATCTTACCCGGTGTTCTTGCTTATACAGTCTTCCCACTATCTTTTTATTCATAATACCTTGGCGACTAATGGGTTATGAACCTCTAAACTCTATATTCTAGGTAAACCTATTGGCGTCGAACAATATCCTCATCAATAGGTCACAAGGACCACGGAACGCTAGATCGGGAGACACGCTACCCAATCTCACAGAACTTCCACTACTATTGGCTTCGGATCTTATGTGTCATGCATGGCATTGTCCTATCCTCTATGGTATCCTAAACTTGTAATCATGTTTGAAGTCATTTCACCGCAGATTACGCCTCGCCCGTATACTCTGGCTGTGGTAAACCCTTGGTCTCGTAACGCAACATGATACCAAAATCGAACACTTCTTAAGTCTATCCAATATTGGCTCAAGGGTATCTACGATCAAGAGAGGACCACTAGCCATAGTTTTAGGAATATTCTATAACCTATATTTTCTTGGACTAATTTCAATTCTAGGGGTCGTGTCTCGCCAGTGCGCTGCTGGCTGCAGTGAATCCATAGCCTCCATAATTCAATTAAATGGCGACAGTGCGCTGCTGTCCTGCCATTATGGGTTAGCTAATATTTAACTATATCTAGAAAAATTCATGAGCTTCTAGATATTCAAACAAGTTGCCTATGGAATAAAGCGTAAGCATCTGTCCTATCAGTCACAACCCTTAAGATAAAAGACTGTACAGGGGAAAATAACTGGGAAAATAAGAAATACAAACATCCTATCCTTTCCATGTGTACTTAAGCGCTTGAGGAAAAACTTGAATCGAAACTAACTCGAGGTTCACATATGGGTAACATAATCAGAAATTATATATATATATAAAATATAATTCTTAGGCAAAATAGGAACTAAAATAGGCAATTCGACTAAGTCATGGGGGATGATACCTAAGAGGCAAAGAGAAGGATTTGTCCAATTCATCAAGGTTAGATTATAATTTATATGAAGCCCTGTCTCACCAAGTGCACAATCTATCCACTTTGGATCGTGTCGTCATATCGAGAGATAATAGTGTACCTATGGGGATCTTGACAAACAATCAACCTTAATAACTCCTTATCAAAATTGCATGACCTAGACTACCCATTGGTAAATTTGTATAGGGGACTCCTAGTCCTAGTCATTCTCGTAAATTAAATTAATTTCTAATTCGTGAATGAGCATTTCCTAGTCGCAGGCTCGCAATAGTACAACTAACTAAAGTACTATCACGAGTTCGTATGATTTGCGAAGACTGACCTGCATGGGCCACCACAAAAACTTGTCACGACCCGTACCCGTTTTTTTTTAAAAAAACGGATACGAGACGTGTCCAAGCCAGCCTACGTCACAGTGTCGGCGGTAGAACGCTGTCACAGCCATGAAGATCAAAATTACAAACAATGCTCATTCACAACATTAATTTAATTTACAAAGATCACAAGTTTTACATTTGTAGAAAAATATAAACTTGTACAAATATGGAAAGACTACAATTCATCTATCTAGCTAGTTTCTAGGCCTTTGTCTGCAAGTATTTTCGTCACTCCCCAAGCTAAGTGAATCCACGGCTAACCTGAAAATGTTGGTTTCCAGTCAGGAATGGAACGAGCACAATTCACTGAATGCAATTTCAAATAAAGAAGATGACTATAAAACAAAGGTTAGACATCAATTATGAGTTTTAAAAATAAACAGAAAATACAGAAAACCAATAGTAAATAAATAGACACAACAGACTTTCTCCAACTGCTAGAAGTACTTTTGATATGTGATCGGTCTCGGGACAATTATGCGACACTGTCTACACTGTCTAAAGTTACACTGTCTACACTGTCTAAGTTACACTGTCTACACTGTCTAAGTTACACTGTCTACATTGTATAAAGCTACATTGTCTACAGAAAATATTGCAATAAAGAAATACTGTCTACAAAATAATAATCACGATCTACACAATTTAAATACAGTAATAATCATGGTCTACACTGTCTACTTTGTAATAAATAAATCACTATCTACACTGTCTACAAGAAATAAATAGATCACTGTCTACACTGTCTACAAGAAATAATGAATCACTGTCTACACTGTCTATACTGTCTAAGGTCAGATCACACATCGTTGGTACTTTCCATTCCCGACTCAATAATTTTAATAAAAAATAATCACATAACCAATGGCCAATCAATAAAATATAGTGAAAATTAATATCGAAATGCAGACAATAAACTGTACTCGCCTGTGGTCCTGTGCTGGTGAAACCGATGATCCAAATCACTCAAAATATCACAATAGTCAAAACCCGTACAACAGTCCCCGAAAGCTAAAATAGACAATACCAATGATCTCAGAATAGTCCAATTAGCTAGGACTGCCTGTCCTTAAGTCCAATTCTGGACACAGGGGCAAAACGGTAATTTTGGACAAAAACGATGTCCGTCGTTGGACTCGCTTTGCACCGAAAAGCGTGCCAGAGTCAACGGTCTCTAAAGTCGTCAAACTACATGTCTACGGATCCAGTTTTCCGATACGAATCCAACCGTATGTCCAGAGTTGGATTCCGGCGGGCCATGCACAAAATCGCCCATTGAGTCGGACCGTGGGGCCCGCAAAACGACGTCGATTTCAACTGTCTCAGAATTGGACCAAACTTGGCATGCAGGACCAGAAAAATGATACGTCCTGTTGGCGCAAGTTTCGTCTCGATCTGACGAGCGTGCACAAAGTTATGACTGAATTTGCATTGTACGGATACGGGGCGATTTCGACGGATACGCGTCGAATTCGTCGCGCACACGCGACCAATTTAAATTCCGTCAAAGCACACACGACCATGAAGCTGTTACGCAGCTTTCGATCCTTACGGTGCGCGACCACGTGGCCCAGAATGGCGGGACGCACGTCATGTGGAACAATTTCTATTATTTTTGAAAACAGTTTTTCCTGGTTTTTTTCTTGATTTCCAAAACCGATTTCTCTGTGCATACTTAATGAAATCCGATTCTACAAAATGATTTCTGATCTCCTATATATTGTCTAAAAACGTGTTCAATTAGAATTTCTAATAGGCCATTAGATCGATCGGAAACGACCTCCAAACATGGATGGTTGGACTGCTACAAACTCTGTTTTTGGAACAGATTTATGTTCGACTTTGAGTCGAATTCCTCGGCAATCCAGTTCAGTTAAATTCAAACTAGATAAAGGAAATCGAAGGAGTATAGATGGTCTTCGTACCTGAGAAGACAGGACACGAAACGGTGGAGCGTGCAGCGCGGGAGTCGGGCGCGAAGTCGGGGTCGTCACAGCGTTTCCCCTGCCCGCTCGCTGTTGCCTCCGCGCGACCTTGGCGTGGCCTGGCCGGCCGGCGATGGTGCGGTGGCCGCGCGCGTAGGCGGCGGTGGCGCGCCCAGGTTCCAGCGACCTCGGGGTGTGGGGGCGCGCGACGTTCTCTTAGGGTTTTCGAGATAACTTCTCGTTCTCTACGTTCTGTGTATATATGCGGAAGTTTACAGGGGGGTCGGTTTTCCCGTGGGCTGGCTGAGCATTGGCTTTGGCTGGGCTTGTTTGGTTACACATATGTGTGACTTGGTCGAATTGTTAAAGCTGGGATGGGGCTGGATTTCTTTCTTCTATTACTATTTCTATTTCAACTGTATATGTGTATACATATATTAATATATATAAATCTATATCTATACACATTTAATATTTACAGATATACACAAACATTTATATAAATATTTATATATTTTATATACATATATCTATATACAATCATATATATATATTTAATCCCTATATACATTAATGAATATTCCATAGCCAAAAATATATACAATTCATTTTAGGAATAAACGAATACCATTTTTATTATTTTGAGAATAAAATAATACCAATAATAATAATGATAATAATAACCAACTAAAATGTCTACTAAGAGTTCTTGGTGAACCTATCATACCCCCTCTTCATTTGGCCCTAAAAAATTCGTACGCTTATCTAAAATTCTTTATTTTCAACAATTAAATAACTAAAAATATTTTAAAAATATTTTCGGGAAGGGGAGCTACAGTTTTTCTCGAGCAGAAGGTTTCAAATCAAGTCTTTACCACTCTTTAGCTAAAGTAAGTACATTTCTGTTCAATCTAGAGTTTTGGTTCTGAAGAGTTGTAACAGAGGTTGTAATTCAGAAAATATTCCAGTTTTCGAAATCAAGTTTGTGGAGTCGATCGTGCGCTCGTCACCATGAACGGTGTTGTAAGAGACTGCAAGCTCTCAATTAGCTTATGCCATAGTAGATTAACACCGAACAAGAGTACTCGAGACTGAACTAGTACTCTCAGAGAAAAATCAGTATACATCGCTGTGTCACTGAGTTTGATCTTCTTGACTCTTACTTTACTGTAATTTACTTACTATCTTTTATCTGCCGTAGTTTATAACTGCTTAATTTTTAATTGGTAATTATTTTCGCTGCATACGCACACACTACATTCACTCTCTTCTAGAGGTGCTCAACGGTTATATATATATATATATATATATATATATATATATATATATATATATATATATATATATATATATATATATATATATATATTTGAAATCAGGTAAATTGTTTCTAAAATCGCTCCCATTGGGATTCGAACTCCTGACCACTCGGGCTGCATGCATCTCTCTTAACCACTAGGCTAGAGGTCATTTGCATATATATATATATATATATATATATATATATATATATATATATATATATATTTGAAAGACGGTACTTATAGCGGACGCTTCCACCGGAAATCGATCTACTGACCACTCGGGCCGCATGCATATCTCTTAACCACTAGGCTAGTGGTCATTTGCAAAATATATATATATATATATATATATATATATATATATATATATATATATATATGGCTCAAGTTTTGGGAGAATCAATTAATTCTCTTGTGGTGGGATGAATTAATTTGTGCAGTAATGGAGCGGGCCAGATGGGACATGGAGATCGAGCGGGTCAGACGGATCGAGCGTGGAGCAATGAGCCTTCGGACCGAAATAGTGGACATTCAGACTGAGTGGTGAGAGTTTATGAGTCCTTTGAGCTGTGTTGTGTGAGTTGTGGGCCAGATGGGACATGCAGTTCGAGCGGGGCAGACGGATCGGACGTGGAGCAATGAGCCTTCAGACCGAAATAGTGGACATTCAAACTGAGTGGTGAGAGTTTATGAGTCCTTTGAGCTGTGTTGTGTGAGTTGTGGGCCTAATGATAGTGTTGTGGGCCATTGGTTGCCAATAAATTGTACTAATTACCTTTCAATTTGTTTAAACCAAATTTCTATGTTGCATGAGTACGAACATAGAGGAGGACACGATGAGAATACTGAATACAAACATTTTCGCATGAGTACAAAACGGCAAAAATACGAATACCATATTTATAACATAGAAATTAATATATTCGTGTATTTGTTCATGAATACCTACATGTATATAATTATATACAACACATACTGTCTCTCCCCCACTGTTTTCATGTGACCTAAGCTGGATGACATGTTCATCATGGCTACAATAATGTGCATGAGAAGGAGAGAGAAATCACTCATAAAGCAGTGATGGTGACTTGTGAGGGGAATGGAAAGTGAAGGGAATAAGGTGGCAAAAATATCAAGGGATAATTTTGTAAAGAGTTTCAAATGGATGGAGACAACGCTTGCACACCACTCAACTTGCATATGTTCAACCAAAGAAATATTTACACACCATCAAAATATCCAACTTTCTGCCATGTGGATTTGAAGCCAAGACAAAGTTCAGCACTTTGAAGAAAAACAAAAGAATTAGAGAGTCATGCAAGTGAAAGAAGAAGAAGACTAGACTAGACGAGACTGAGTAAGTAGAAAAAGAAAAAGAGCACAAGATGGTTTTGGTGGTGGTTGTTGTGGTTGGTCTGGGTCAGCCTTGGTCAATGACTTGGGCTTTGTCTTTAGTTCAAACAAAGTATATATAAGTGAAAATTTTGGATTCTTGTAGCAGTTGGATTGTAGAATGATGTAGCTGAAACTTAACATTCCTTCTGTTTGATAGATTGATACATACAAATATTGGTAACTAATTTGTACATTCCCTCTCTCTTTCTTCTTCTCATCTCCATCACCAACAAACCCATTCCCAACAAACAAAAGTGCACTTGCGCATCCCATTACAACACATTTCCATCCAAAATAACAACCCACCCATAATTTTTCATAAATTCCTAATTTTTAAAACTCCAACATGAAGAACTGTCGGATTACATGTATCTTATTTTTATTTTATTTTCAAGAGGCTAAAGTAAAAAAAAAAAAATTTCTTTTTTATGTGTCACATTTATTTTACATGTTCTTATTTGAGTTTCTGTAGTTGAACTCTAATTTGATGTACACGTATCAGTAATTTATATTTCTTTGACAAATATTCTACCGACAGTTACAAATGACTATCACTTGTTACATTAATAATTAATTTTGTGTACAAAATAAATAGCTACAATTATATGTAACTATCCCTAAGAATAAGGAGAGTTTTGGACACAAATATATGTTAAAAAAAATCCCTGAAAAAAATGGTACCATGGGAGGGAATGTAGATAGAAGAGAACAATCCTTTTTTATTAACCATACTCCATTCTAAGCTAAGACAACAAAAAAATAAACAAATATTTAGAGAGAGAGATTAACTATAGAGAGGTTCTGATATGAAAGAGTGCTTAGCTAAAAACAAGAGATTAGTCTCTCTGAGGTTCCACATTAACACTATAGCTAATTAAGTACTGGTAATTAACTCCAACTTCTTGCTCTCACCAAGTTTTGGTCACATACCTAAAGGAGCTCAATTTTCCACTGATCATCCCTTCTTCTTCTTCTTCTTCTTACTGCATGCTCCCACCGGGGAACGATCGTGGCCCGGAGTTGGTCGGCTTGAGCTCCGGCTCCAACGCCCCGATGTCGATTCCATGGTGCTGCTCCCTTTGGGACATCCTAACCACACTTCCAACCCCGAGAAAGTCCCTCGTCAAGCCATCGGACGCTCCCATGCTGCGCCGGAACTTGGCCTCGTCGATGCCATCGGACGCTCCCCCGAATATGCCCGCATTGCCGTTCGCGAGGGAGGTCATGAGGTCGTGAATGTGGGCTTCGTTGTTCTCCGCCTGCGATCTGAAGCTGTTCGTCGGCCTTGCCACGCTGGCGCTGGAAGAGCTCCCGAATCCTCTGAGCAACGAGGAGCCGCCGCTGCCGCCCCCGCTGCTGGTGGTCGCGCCCATCTGGGCCGCCTTCTGGAGGAGAGCGGTGGCCGACATCTGCGGGAGTCCGACGGGTTCGTGGCCCTGCATCGAGCTGCTGTAGAGGGACGGCACGCCGTGCTCGTTCATGAGGCTCGTCGAGAAGAGGGCGGCGGCGGCCTGCTCGTTGCTCGCACCCGCGTTGTTGAATTGGTCAGGAAAGCCGCTGGTGCTGTTGGGGAAGAAGCTGAG
>JANAVB010029216.1:6982324-6989465 GCA_029216955.1 Iris pallida
ATATTTATTAAAAAAATTGAAGAAGTGGAGGAAATTGTCTTGGAAGTTGAAAAAAAAAATTGTTGTCTCCTCAATACTTTTGTATTGTCTTGTGGTTCATGTCACATAAGAGTCACCTAAGACTCACAACACTTAACAAGACATTAGGGTTGGAGATGTTCTAACTCAAAAAAAATCACAAGAGCCACACCCAAGCAACTTCCCAAAGAAAGCAAACATGGAAGTCAAGGAAAATTCCCTCCCCCCTTCTTCAATTTGAAAAGGGTCACTTACTCCATTCAAGTCAAGCCCAATTCTAGCTCTGGCACTTGCATTAATGGCACTACAGAATTTTTGCCACAAATGTGAAACACCCAAACTTACCTACATGAACACTTCCACATCAATTTCCTAGAATTTCTTTCAAACTGTCATTCTCCCATATTAATGAGTTTGTTATAGAGAGAGAGAGTGTGTGTGGCTCTACTCCCAATGTTCCCTCTCACTCACTCATCAACCCTGAAGTTTTCATGAAAATGTGGACCTGCACATATCTAGCCAACCCACATGAGAACAAACCTGACCAAGTTGCTTACATGGCAACACGTGAAATGTAGAGAGAGAGAGAGAAAGTGTAGGTGGAGTTTCCTAGGAGAAAGAAAAGATGGATGAACTTTACTTGAAAGCTTCATGACCATGGCAGCACAATTCACGTGCAACCACTAGTCATTCACTCACTGCCATTACTATCACAGCTAGTAGGGAATCCAGCAGTAACAACCCTAACCCTAACCCTAAAAACAAACTTTGTACCAAGTAAAAGATCAAATTGTAACAATTCTCACAGAACCCAAGAATTTTTGATTGGAAATATTGATAATGGAATGATGATCAAATAATTGGGGAATTGATTTTTTTTCCTTTTTTTTTTTACCTGGAGAAGAGTGTGCCGCAGTCGCACCGGTACTCGCGCGTGCCGCAGGTCTTGGAGTGCGCCTTCCAGTCCGACTGCACGGCGTAGCGCTTCGCGCACTTGTCGCACTTCCACTTCTTCTCCCCGTGCTTGCGGCAGAAGTGCTTCTTGATCCCCGTGAGGTCGCCGAGCGCCCGCGAGGGCTCGTGGTGGACGCACGTCGGCTCGGGGCAGAGGTACACCTTGCGCCGCACCTCCTTGGTGCTCTTCTGCTTCAGCTTCCACGGCAGGTTGTGGCCGCGCCGGTGCAGCTGCAGGTTCTGCTCCCGCTGGAACCCCTTGTTGCACACCTCGCAGATGAAGCGGTTCGTCGCCATCAGCGTCTTCGGCGACAGCGCGATCACCTCCGCGTCCGGATCTGCGAAAAAAAAAATCAGTAGCCGGAAAGAAATTCGAGTGCTGAAGAATTGAGCAAACTCCCAATTGATCAATTACAAATTTGATGGAAAAGAACAATTGAAATAGCCAAGCGGATGGATGTGGATTAGGAGTTCAGACACTTGCTTGGAGTTCCCGGGAGGTTCCTCTTCTTCTTGGCAGGCGCCGCAGCCGATTGAGGCGGAGCCGTGGAAGAAGAAGGCGATGAAGCCGACTGCTGCTGCTTGATCATCTGGTTGTGGTCTTCCTCCCTCATGCCGAAGAAGTTAGCAGATGGAGCCCCTGCCATCGATCGGTCGATCGGTTGATCGAACTACCGTTCGATCGGTCAGTACTATAGGTACTCTTTCTCTCCCTCCTTGTTTGCTTCTCCTTTGGCCTGCAGCTCCCTTTAAAAAACCTACTTCTGCCGAGACGGATCGATCGATCGCTGACTGTCCGAAGCCGAAACTAGAGTACAAGTCTCGCCCGTCGCTCTCCTTGTATGAATCTAGAGGACAAGGAGCAAAGAAACAAGGACGGGATGGCGAGGAAGAGGAGAAAAAGAGAGCAATCAAGAACCTCCAAATTCGCTTTAGCTACCAAACTGACGACCCTTTCTATAGTGACAAAAGACGAGCTAGAGAAGAAGAGGAAGAAAACAAGAGAACAAAGTAGAATACATATATATAAGTATAGGAAAAAAAAAGGAGAGAATATAAACCAAGAACTCTTTCTTCCTCTTCTTCTTCTAAGACTTGAAGTCTTTCATTTCCTTATCATACATTTCTCTCTCCATTTCTCTTCTCCTTCTCTTCTCTTTCTATCAACTCCTTGAGTGACCAACAAAAGCTAGCGAGCTCATTTATACGAGCAATAAATTTGGGATGGAAAAGAAGGGGAGGGGGAGGGGGGGAGTGTGGTGCTGTCGATGGGAGTCTCACGCAGGCAAAGCGTGTCGTCGAGCGGCGACGGCTCGGGTCCACCGAGCTGTAGGCCTCACCCTCTCCCATCTCCTCTTATTTCGTATCCACATACGGACAATCCCTCCTTCCGTCACTTTTCTCAACCTCTCTCTCTCTCTCTCTCTCTCTCTCCCTCTCCCCCTTTCCCTTTTAGTGTAGTACAAAAGCCAGCAGCTTACTTACTTGTACACTACTCTTGCAATACTCGATCGGACTAGCTTACACTACTTCGTTCTAGAACTGTGTTCAGAGCTAGCTAACCTAGGCTAGGCTAGGCTAGGCTAGAGAGGGGGTGTTTCCAAGTCACAAGGCTTCTTTCGTAGTCCCCGCCACTACACCAAAACTTTAGAAATGAGACGAGGAATGAACAAGATTTTGATCTGGATTGATCTAATACCATGTTAAAGTTCCTACACGACATCGAAGTCTAAGTTACGATAAATATTTAATTAGCACGCCAATTGGATTTTAACACATGTGTTGTTGTTATGTTACCGTGTTGAAGTCCCATCCTCTCCTTGAAACCCTAAATATTGCCACGAGAGAATAAATATTCTAGCGAGAGTACAAGATGTACACAACCTTACTCTCAATACATACGAGAGGCTTTTCCACAACCCCCATGCCTCCAAAAAAAAAAGTTGAGAGTGTAGTCAGAACCGGACCGAACCAAAGGTTGGACCGGGTTTGACAGGACTTTGCCAAAAAATTGGTCCACCAGAACTTGAACTGAATTTTTTTAGAACTGACAATTTTTTTCTTCTTCAAAATGGCCTTTAGCCGGTGAACCGACAGAACCGGTACACAACCGAACGATTCAGTTTTTTTAAAAAAAAACTCAAAAAAGTTTATCACGTGAGATTTGGACCATTTGGTTTTTGTTTTTGATTTGAGTGACCATATAGCTGTAAAACCAATCTAAACCAAGAAGTAAATGTTTATATCTTACCTATTTAAACTTTGAACCAAACCAGACCAACCATACCGGTTGAAAACCAAGCATACCGGTTGAACCCGATCAGTCCTCTACCAAAGATTTTCAGTTCAATCATCTGTCCGATTTTTAAAACATTGAGTGGCACCATCATATTAAATCTGGTCTGGCTGGTGACCCTTTTGTCGCTAAGGTTTATAGTTGTCTACAACTATCTGAACTTCGGGTCTTGATTTCATAACAAAGTTCTGGCATCCATGGGATCTCACTAACCTACCCATTAAATTCTTGTTGCCTTCTCACTGAATTTTCTGTTCTTTTGCTAGTTATTACACCTTTTGTTTTCTTGTTCTTTAGCCCTATCGATAAACAACCTCGCACCACCGCTATATAATTTGCAAGTTTGTGCCTGAAAGTGGTTTCTCCCAATTGAATTTTTAACCTCCACCTCGAACAAAGGAGCTAGCGTCCTAGTAACACGAGGCTCCCGTTACAAGAGTTATCTGGAAATAATATTTTTTTGTGACTTGAACCAGCATCCTCCAGGATTCAAACAATCTGTGTTACTGTCGTGTCAGGCCAAACCAATGCATCATCTATACACCATTCTAAAGAAACGAAAGTTGAAGGGTCGAAAAATATTTGGAATTCTTATCTTGCCAAAGTTCGATATGTCACTAGGAGTACACAGTATACGTACATTCGTAGATGACGTCCATATAATCCATTACACTAGAATTTCAATACTTATAGCCAGAAAATTTGATGATAAGTGACCGCCATTGGCCCGTGCCCACGTGGGCGCGGGCCAAAGACAGTCACGCCCACGAACGGAAAAAAAAAAAAAAATTTCGTTTTATTTTTAAATAAAGAAAAGCCTAAATCATGAATCTTTACATGAAGAATAAGACTTCATCCATTTACATTAAACATAGATATATAGATATGACCAAGGCTCAAAGTATCGGTATCGGACCATTCCTATGAGTATCTGGATCAGCGGTATCGGCAGTTTCGGATCGGAGTATCGGATTTCTTGGTATTGGAAATCAAATAATTATTAACATTTTAGGAAGTATATTTTATATATTTAGACATAATTTTAAGTATTTCAAGTGTTGTTTCGTAGCAGTTTTGAAATTGAATGAAATAGTAGGCACCACTGCCAATTTTCTTTGTCGATCGGTCAGTAACGGGTATTGGATAACGATATGCCAAAGCGTATTGGTATCAGCTGTATCGGTTCGGTATTGGTCGATACTGTAAACTATGGATAGGACACGAAATCTATAAATGGTTCTCTTCTCCTCAAATTTTCTGATTGAAATTTACAAAGTGAAATTCCAACTTCTTGGTGTGTGAGGGTAAAGCTTGAACTATGACAAATACGCAAGTTGGTGTTCCAAAATTGCTTAATAGCGTTTAAGAACAAGATAACAAAATTTACAAGCAAAAGAACATGGAATTGAAGAAGAAGAGAAAAATAATTAATGAGGAGATGAGTGCTAGTTCTGGCATGAGATCATTACATGAAGAATAAACCTTTTCACCAAGTTCTCTATAACTCAGTCGAGTGAAGAGTGCGTCCTAAAAAAGGTATGATTAGAGATTTATGTGGATTCCAAACAAACAGAATGAAACTTAATTAGCTAAGAAATTTTGGCTTCCCCCATCTTTTGTGAAGATCCTCGAAAATGTAAAAGTGGCACTTGCAGCATGTTGTGTTGTAGTCGTCTGCAGTATATATATGAGTTTCCAAAATATATTTGCATAAAATCATTCTTGTCCCACACAAGTGAAGATGATGACTTTCAGTGTTTGGACAGATAGGTTTTTTTTTATCCCCGCAAGTGATAATCTTTTTTTTTAATGTCAGGCGTCTCTCTCTCAAAACACACACTCTCTCTCTCACCACCACCACCACCGACTAGATTTGCTCACCGCCGACAACATGTGGGCCTTGAATTGTGTCTAGATTCGCCTTCCTTGAGGTCACCGGCCACAGCCGCCGTAGTCGCTGGTGGCACAGCGATCCCTATGCGTTCTCTGGTGGGAAGCCCCTCCTCCCTCCTCCTCCTTCCCACCCCCCTTCACCAGCTTCCTTCTTCCCATCGCCGTGGCACCCGATCGAGGCCAACGCCGCCTCAATCTCCACAGTTTTCTCCTCCCCCCCCCCCCCCTCCACTCCACGCCCTCCCTCTCCTAGACATCATTTCGATCTAGCTCACCTTCGATCTAGGTCGACACCGGTGGTCTATTGCCGACCGCAAGCTTATCATTGATCTCCGACTCCGGAGAACCTTGTCGATCTCCGGTTGAACTAGTTCTAGAGGGCCTGGAGCTTCGAAGAGCGGCTGTCGGCGTCGAAGCTGGAGGTGATGTTGGCCTTGGGAGCAGTAAAACCTAGTTTCACCACACTTCCTTCACATTTTGGTTGAAGCTGAAAATAGAAAAAAGAGTGGGAGACATAAACTGTGTTATGTAAGAACTGCTACACTTGCAACTCACTTTCTGCATCAAACCAAATATCAAAACTGTATCTTTCAACAACCAATTGCAATGGGAACTGCCACTTGCAGCCAAGGTTGTGAAAAGCTCTATACGCTAGTCGGAAGGCACCCACCACCTAGCGTTTAGCCCACCTTGATAGTCGCCTAGGCATCCGCCTAGATCTAGGCGGTTTAAAAGTATATAAAAAATTCAATAACTTACTAAAAATTATAGAAAAAGTTTATCAAACCCCAAAACATGCATAGTTGGGTGTCGGAGGGTCTAGGCGAGCGCCTAGACGGACATCGGGCAGACATCAGGCTCTGTCAGCCCCTGTTTTTCAGTTTTAGTTAAATTAGTGCTAATTAAATTTTTTTATGTCATTTATAGCCTTAAATAATTATTAGGAATTTTTAGAAATTTTCTAGAAATTTAAATGATTTTAAATGATTTTTAAATGAATTTTTAGTACAAAAATATTGATCTGTAATTTTCTAAAAAGTTTTAATATCATTTTGTAAATTTTAGAATTGTTCTAATATAGATTTGCAATTGCTTCAAATGTTTTAAATAGTTTCTGCAATATTTAAATCTTTGTAAATATCGATTTGCAAATTTTATTTGCAAATTATCCTAAGTAAGGACCTAACCCTAATTTTCCTAAAACCCTAGGGACCTAAATGTAAACTACTCTCTCTCCCCAGTCCCGATCACCGCCTTCCCCCTAATTTTCCGGCGACCCTAAACCGAAACCCTAACCCTAATCCGGCCACCCACCGCCTTGGCTCCCCTATAAAAGGACCCCCTCCCCTCCTTCGACCAACCACCACCACTACGACCTAACCCCGACCACCGTAGCCCCCGTCTTCCCCAAATTAACCTCGCCGCAACCCTAGCTCCGACGAGCTCCTCGTCCAGCCTCCACAACAGTCGCCACCGTCCCCAACCGCCACCGACGTGTTCCGCGCTGAGCGCCGCCCAGCGCCACCCGAGCGCCACCGCCCCGACCGCTCCTCCGCCCAGTCGCCACCCACCGCCAGCCCCGACCTGGACACGTACGTGTCATCTACCCCCCCCCCCCCCCCCGTGTCCTGTTGTTGTCTCGTTCTCATGCACAGGACTCGCCTACACACGACAACCCTAATGGTAAGTACGGACACGGCAAACACGTGTCGTGCGTGTCATAAATCAGCCCGACACATGGACTCATGTGTCCCTAACTGTCGGACACAGGATTATTATTATTTTTTATGTATAAATCATTCTAAACTAAATAAAACTAACCTAAACTCTAATCCTAACACAACCACGGGCTGACCCCCTGGCCAGCCCGACCCAACTCAAACCCGACCCCCCGCTGGGCCGAGTTCGAGCCCCCCTGCTGTCTTTCCTTTCTTTTTCTTTTCTTTTTCCTTTTTCTTTTTTTTGTTATTTATGTATATT
>JANAVB010029216.1:7000536-7231551 GCA_029216955.1 Iris pallida
TCTATACTATATAAATTATGGATAATATATATAATATATAGTTGGGTATTTTTCTTATATGCATAAATTATCTCTATTATGTATATATATATATTATTTTTGTATTTCACTTAGCTTAGTAAATTATCTTTATAAGATAATATTCATACTTTTATAGTTACTATGTAAACTTTACTTATTAAAATAATATATTTATTTTGACTATACCAAATTGTATTTTTATTGTATTTAAATTACTGCAACCATTTGGTGTCCAAGCTAGCATGGGTATTTGGGCTCAAATGTTCAAACACATTCAAGACCTGTACAAGTCATTGGACTTGATTCATGGCCTTGGGTCCTGTCTTTGAACTTTGGTTCATTATATACATGGACACAAAATACGCAGATTAATTATTGTGTGCAATGCTGTTTTTGATTTTCTAAAATACTTAAGTACTGCTCTTTATGAAAAAATAGTTTTTAGATACTATGTTAAGTTAGCTAATTTAGTATAATTTTTTAGTATTTAATTTACTGTCTTGCCACTAGTTTGCATATGAAACCAAAACTCTTTTCTGTATACTTGGAAACTGATTTTTTTATAAATTTGTACTGGTTAATAAATTCCAGAAAAATTATAATAAATTTCTATAATTAACAAGGATCACTTGATACTTGCTTTAAACAAAACTAGGCCTTTTGTCTATCTTTAAAATTGTTAGAACATAATGATCTTTTGATTTATTTATTGATTAATTACGACTTGTAGCTTTTGTGTTATTTGGAGTTTTAGTCGTTGAACCCCATCCCTCACTAGTGTAAAGATCCTAGAAAGTTAGTTAACATAGTATGTCACCCCACATTGGTCTCCTATGCCAAGTCATCATTTTGGCTAGGTGCCCAATCACAAGTCGTGTTTCACCAATTAGTGTCCTAGTGTTTTAGCTTAGTGTAAACTAAGTTGTTGTACTTCTACAGTGACGAGTTACCGGACGTCCATAGCACATTTATCGCAGCTTGTTTACTTTGCTAGATGCAAGTACTTTCTACGAACTTTACATACTGCTAGAACAATAAACTGCGACTTACCAACCTTATTAAATGCTGATCCTTGGGGTAGCAAGTTAGAACTTTACATGTTGTATTACTTTCAGTCTCTACCATGTTTAGGACAGTATCTCATATCTCTCACATGCTTATATCGTTCTCGTATCTCCACATGTTATTACGTTTTCATCTCTCACATGTTTAAATAACGGGTTAAGAGAAAACTGCTAGTAGTGTACGTGATCATGACCCCCTTCTCCGTATGTATTTACCGTGCTCGGGGACATTCTATATGTAACCTTGCCGTAGGTTCTGATCTCGCGTTTGTGTATGGATATACACCGATGCCGTTCGTGCACGTATATGCATGCCAGAAAAACTGATATGTGCCGCTGTACATCCATTCACCTATTGACCGATTCACGTACATGCTACAGTTTTAAACTTTTAAACTATATGTTATCATTTCCTAAAAGAACCAATTAAACCATGATATGCCATGATTCCAGTTTATTACCTTCCTGTTCATGCTTTGTATATTTAGTTTGCTAGAAAACAGTACTTACTCCCGTCCTGACAGGATAACGTTGTAGGTATACTTACTGAGGAGGAGTTGCTCTGTGATTCGTATTATGGAGTCACTGCCGAGGACCCGGCTCTGCTTTACGAGGATGTTCCTACGGGGAACCTCGCCTAGCTGTCTTTGTTTACTTAGACTTTTGAGAGTAGACATGATTAGACTATATCATTTTGTAACTGGACATGTATCCAGTTTTACATTTCAGTTTACTTGTACTGGATATTTTACTATATACGACGACTTTTATGTTTGGAGCATTTATGATTCTTCTTCACTTATAGAACTGTTAGCACATTTTAGTCTTATCCTGTTGTCTCTAGAACAGCTTACTGCGCTTTATCTTAAGCGTAGGCTGGACATGGCTCGGCCCGGCCCAACAATTTGGGTAACGGGTCGTGACAGGCTCCTAGTGCCGAACCGCCGCATAGACAATACATAGGTGGCTGCCTAGACCACCTTTTAGAACAGAGCTTGCAGCACAGTTTTCGCTATCTAAACTACCCCTAAGCTGAGGGGGTTGTCCAAATATGGAGTCTTGTCAGACTTACGGGTGAGCATTATTCGATTTTTGTACCGAGAATATGAATTGAATAAGTGATTTGGTTCATTTTGAAAAAATTCCCTACAAGTTCTACATCTGGAAGATCTGCGAATTCCTCCTGCTTATTCCAAAACTTTCCAAGGCCCGCCTCATGGCATCCAGGTTGAAAGAGATAATTGAACGAGTATGGTCGTCCTCTATTGGGATGTACTATTAAACAAAAATTGGGATTATCTGCAAAAAACTATGGTAGGACGGTTTACTCAGTGTACTTCGGAGCACGGTTTTCCGTTAGGACCTTTACGGATGACGAAAGCCGCTTGGGTATACTCTTCGGTTTTGAAATACTAAAGTTTCTTATTCGATTTCTGTCTTTGTTTCGGTCCAAAACTGAAAAATCGAATAAGATTTATGTAACAATATAATTACTCTCAATTTTATGCATATTTTATGATTAAAACTATGTATATTTTTTTTTGTATATTTTAGAATAATAATTATATATATGTATTTTAATGTCCAACTTTGATAATTTAATTAATAACTTGTCTAAATTTGGACAAACTTGAAATACAACAAACATATGTATTTTTAATATAATTTAGTCACTACACTCATTAAACAATAAAAATAGACCAACCGAACAAATCGAATAACCGAAACAATTGATTATGGATTCTTTTTCGGTTATGACTAATTTTGGTTCGATTTTTTTAAATTTAGAAGTTCTTTATTTGGTTTAATTTGACTATATTTCGATTTAGTTGAAACCAAATAGATTGAGCTCTCACCCCCTAGTCAGATTTATTCCTGGGCCGGCCATGCACACAACCCTTGTAGTTAAAGCCCTCAAGACACTAACCTAGACCTTTTTTCCTCGTTGTTGCATTTTCCCTTCATGTCGTTGGCATTCATAGATAGACAATAGTGCCCCTGTATAGAGGAGTCCTAGTCGCGGTTGTCTGCAACCTGGGGCAGAACTGTATAGGGGGCTGGGTGGGCTCCAGCACACCCCAAATTTTTATTTTCTTTTTTATATATATATATTATTTTATATTTTTTTTATATAAGTCAGCTCACATCTATTCCATCCTAGCTCACTCTAACCCATCAGAGCTGGAATTTCTAGTTCCACCATTGCCTGCAACCATGCCGACGATGAGGAGGAGAAGGTGCAACAACCTTTGAGGAAGGGAGAGTGATTAGGATAAAGTAATCATAGGATTAGGGAAGAAGATGAAATTAAGATTCAAAAATTAGATTTTACATAAAGATATAAAATTTTCTTATGACACTTACAAATAGACTCCAAGAACAAAAATTATGATTGCTTATTATATTTAAGTACAAAATATAACTTTTAAAGATATTTTAAGTGTATTAAACTTATAAATGATATTTGACAGGCTTTGTTGTTGTTGTCTAAATATTTATGGGACTATAGCCAAATCCAAAATAACAATAACATGGTTCGAAACATAGATCAAGAATGCATTGAGAAAGCTATTACCAGGAGACCAACTAATTTACTTGTCATTTTTTTAAAATATTTTTTATTATTCTAACAATCGCTGTCAATTTGTCTCGAAATGGTCTTGTTTTTATTTGTCTTCAGTTAACTCAACTACTTACATTTTTATCGATCTTTTTATTCGTTAATTTTTTTGAGAATATTTCGTTTGTTAAATTGAATTATAAAATTGGTATCCGAGATAAAAATCCATGAAAATTTTGCTTGACCAACAGTTTTTCATTTACATGTTCAAGACGGCTCACATTCAAACCCCACCCCAAAATTCTGGACACCACTCCCAGTAGAGGTCCGACATGTGGCCAGGTTTGGATCACGGTCTAAAATTACGGTCAAAATAGCAGCTCCCATATATAAAATGCGAGAGACAGAGAGAAGAAGAGATGATGGGCTTGTGAGCAAGCACATGGTGTCCCCATGGGACGTCTTTTTCTCTGTATTGGCAACTGCAAGCAGCAACTCATTCCTCACGGGCTTTCAAGGTCATGTGGTCCAATTGCTTTACTCCACCTCCTCCTTTCATCGCCGGCCATGGCCGTCACCTCTTTTCAAGACTAGTCATACAGGAGAAAGAGAAGTGAGAGAGAAGTTTCATTGACTTGCCAGTACCGTGGGGTTGGATTGTTCTATCCAGATGTAATTTTGGTTGCCCTTGATCTTTATTATAGACCGCTTCTAGGATATTATCGGCGACCCAACCTTTTGTAAGGTCATGCTAAGCCTGGATGTTGCGCTAGCAGAGGAGAGTTATCCAAGTACAAAGTTTTGTCAGACTTATCTTTGAGCCAACCATGCTCGTACGGTGTCGCTCTCGTAAGTTACATGTCACATATGTAGCTTGTGCATGCAGTGCTGGAGATGGAGATGGTCCATGCATGGAAAAGAATTTTGGAAACACTACTTTGCCCGTGGTCTCTGCTCGCCGGGCGTGACCGTGGGCTTCGTGTTCTAAATCCGTTGGCTCCTCCTATTTGCGTGGGATCCGTCCACCGATAACCTACCAATAAAAAAACGTCACGTAGACCGCAGATCAAAACTGTAGGCCAATAACGCGGTCCACGTAGCTTGTTCTCAAGAATTTCTTTCTTCACATATTTAACGGGAGGGAATTGTTGGTACGTACGTAGGGACAGAAATTTCGACAGTTCATCTGGATAATTGCACAATTATGAGCTCATCGTTGTACAAATGATAGTATAGTAGTGTAGTATTATAAAGCCAGCCAGTTGTTTCATATATATAAAATATTAGATCAATGGCATGCTAGGTCTTATATTATTGCTTATTATACAGAGAGATTTACTTGGAGAAGTACTCAAAAAATATAATGACATCAAAAAATTTGGGCTTCACATCATAAAAAAAAAGGGTTTCATAATAATCTACTTATATGCTTTATATGTTATGTCCTATTGGAATTCTGATCTTTGCTTACCACAACTTCGATTGTGGCACATTCATCTTGACAATTAACAACTTTCTAAAAAGGTTTAGGCATAGGCCTTCATGCCCAAAATTCAATTTCTACCAGGTGTTTGGCTATTAATAGGGCCAAAATTTTGATAGTACATTATTTTGAAGTCTTTCTTTATCACTCATTCCAATTTCGGAACTACATTTCCCCCTTTTTTGGGTGGAAGCCGCCTCACAAAAATGTTAGGCTTCATGGGCAACCTAGAACACATTTAGATGTTGTTGTTATTTTTATTAATGGACATTTTAAAGATATTTTTTAAGCATGAAAATAACTCGGTACACCATAAATTTTTTTTATTAATGGACATTTTAATGATAATTTATTATTTTTTTTTTTTACAATTGATTGAATTATTCAAAAAACCAGAATGGACTAATTAAATTATTGTTAGAAAAGAAGATTAAAAAGATGAAAATGGGAAGCATATTTGTTTTTGAGAAAGGTTTACTTGGGGATATATAACAACTTTCTTTGAACCCTTAAAATCCACACTTCATGTAGCGCCCCATCCCGATAGGCGGCGGACTATGTAATATGTTTGCGGCGAGTCAGACTCGGCCGAGAACCTACATGACTAGTCTGGTTCGATCGCTGAGTTTGGCTTACGATAATACTTTGTGGCATTGAATAAATCGATTTGGACGAATGTTACTAGAATCGATCCAACTAATAGAACTACTTCTGTTGGAATAAGTCCTAGATGCAGCAAGCTACGTCTCGGCGAGTGAGCTCTATATAAGAGTCCCTTCGACGAGACCAGGCTGCTATATGGTTTTCTTGAGTTTTTGCTGCTTGATTTTAATGAATGTGTTTTCGTATCGATTTCTGCATGCATTCATTCTATGAATTTCAAAACGTATGATTAAAGAAGGAATTCTAATAAAATGTTCGTACCATTGCAGGAGCTCGCGTAACTGAAGCTTGAACGTTGCGAAACGCGCCGACCCTTGGCATGATCGAATACTTAGTGGATGGTTCGGCCCCTTCTTTTCTACTCCTTCCCGCATATGAAATTATGTTTGCCTCGAATTTATTCAAATCGACAATGTCAAGTTAAATGCATGCCAAATCATAAGATCAAGACTCGGAATAACTGTATCAATTTAGAGTAATTTACTCCAAAAATATATGTTTCACATCGAAAAGAGAAAAGTTAAGCTTCTAGAAAAGAGAGAGACTATTTCATGGGCTGCAAAATAAAATGAAACGTCGGTTGCAACATATGGTGCCTCGGAGAATTTGGTGCCTACGGGACGTCAAATCAGATGTATGACTTTGGAAAAAATAAATTATTGCATGAGTTAGAAAAAATGATAATGCTGCTTAATACTGTCCACGCTATGCAATCTGTTTCATATGTTAAACTGTTCTCGCATTTGCATGATTTTGGAAAACTTGTGCACAAGGGTTTTCTCGAAATGGTATCCGGGACATCGAAAATCGAATCGACCTAGAAGAAATTTGAGATTTCGTGCTTGGCACGAGGCATTACGAGACCTCCAGCTAGGCTTGCAACCTAGTCTGGTAGGACGCATCGTAATGCCATGAAGAACAGTCCCTCGTGGTGATTAACACCGATGACTGCATATAAGATAGCATGCTCACCTATTGTCTTGTACATGTGGTAAGTATTATATCTATTTCATGCAGGGATTAGCACGGCCGTGGTAAGAATTGAGATAAAATACTATGATTTACTATTCAGAGAAGGCTATCAATATAAACTGAATTCATTTTGTTCTAAATAGAAAGAAAACTTCAATGCTTGCCTACATTAATAATCAGAGTCGCGATTTGGACGAGTGGGTTCGTCCCGCTCACTAGTGCATTTTCAAGTGTACTAATCTTCCAACCCCACAGGTGACGAGAACTCTGGAGTGCACGGTGCTAAGCCAAAGCTGAAGTTCGAAGAGGCGTTTTGAAGCTCTTTCTATTCTGAAGTATTTTAAAGCTAATTTGTCGAAGGCTTTCAATGTATAAAAGGGTAAATGTATGGAACGACAAGTAGTAGTTCAGGCAGCTTATCGAGTATTCTTTTTTGTTTCAATCAATATAGCCGCAACAACATATCCAATATACGACTTGCACTTCGTTGCAAGCTATCAATGAAAATTATATTTCTATCTTCCTAAAATGCATGTTCAATTCTCTGCGATTTGTGAAGTTTCAACTTGATTTCAAATGAATGTATCAAATATAATGTTCTTACCTTGTACGAGTGCAACTCCAGGCTCGTACGACATCATATCCTAGCGAGAATAATAAATTCAGCATAATCGATGCGAGGATGAACGATTTGTCGAATCGGAACGTCACACTTCAAGTCAAATTATTTATTTAGGATTTGACCAAGTAAACATGAGATTTGACGTGGTTCACGTGGATGTTAAACATGTGCGAACAATCTTGGAACAACGACATTGAGTAGGTTCAAAATCTAATCCCCCATCTTAATTCTAGAATCCTATATTAGTTCCTATTCGTGGTCATATATCATCTTTGGCCATGTCTCGTGTGGAGGCAGGATTGGCCCATGGGTAAGTCTGACAAAATTTTAGACTTGGACACCCTCTTTTGCTTAGGTCAACCCTCCAAGGCCAATATGACCTCTAACAGGTCGGAGTCACAGGTGACTAACCCCCTCACCCCGGCCCCCTTCTCCCGAACCAGTCTACAACAAGGATCAAAGGACAACTAAAATAGGCACCCCGGGCTGACGGTGTGTGGAGGGCCACCAATTGGTGCACACGTGACCCTCCATAGCCTACACGATCTTGCATGATCTCGAACAACAAAACAATAAAGTAATACAATACTCCTAGATGTAACTGTTATAAACTAGAGATAGAGCAACAAGAGAAAATGGAAAAGAAAGTTGTGTATCATTTCATTCATCCAATATGGCCTTTATATAGGTTTACAATGGATTGACAAAGGTCATGAGTTATGAAATAAAAGGGCATGAGTTACATAAGTTATGAAACCAAAGGGCATGAGTTACATAAGTTATGGATGACTAAGAGTCATGGGACATCCATATTTACAACACTCCCCCTTGGATGTCCGATGTAATATGGGATATGTCTCGTTAAAACCTTGCCAAGAAAAACCCAATAGAATAAACTTGGACGAAGGAAAAAGAGTACATATTACACAAATGTGTAAGCATGATAAACTGCCTCGATAAAACCTTGCCAAGAAAAATCTAATGGGATAAAAACTTGGTCGAAGCAAAAAAGTACAGTTTGAGAATTAGTGATCACGCTCTCCTGATGCTGGCAAGAGATCCTTTAGCTGACGCATCCCAATATTCTGAATCATCTTTCTGAATGTTGTGGTTGGTAATGCTTTAGTGAATAAATCTACAAAATTCTTACTTGATTGTATCTGCCGAACGTCAATGTCACCATTCTTCTGTAGCTCGTGAACGTAGAAAAATTTAAGTGATATATGCTTCGTTCTGTCGCCTTTGATGTAGCCATTCCTGATTTGTGCAATACAAGCAACATTGTCTTCATACAATATTATCCCAGTATTCTTTGTTAAAGATAACCCACATGATTTTTGGATATGCTGAGTCATCGTTCTTAACCATATGCACTCTCGACTTGCTTCATACAAGGCCATAATTTCTGAGTGATTATAAGAAGTTGCTGTTAATATTTGTTTCACTAAGCGCCATGATATTGCAGCACCACTACAAGTAAACACATATCCACTCTGAAATTTTTCTTTATGTGGGTCAGATAGATAACCAGCATCAACATAACCCACAACTTGTGATTCTAAATTTTTGAGTAAAATAAGCCCATATCAGTTGTTCCACGAAGATAACGTAATATATGTTTAACACCATTCCAATGTCGTTTTGTTGGTGCTGAGCTATATCTTGCCAGTAAGTTTACTGAGAATGCTATATCATGTCTTGTACAATTTGCAAGATACATCAAAGCTCCAATAGCACTAAGATATGGTACTTTCGGACCTAATAATTCTTTATTATCCTCTGGAGGACGGAATGGATCTTTCTTTACATCTAAAGATCGAACAATCATGGGGCTACTCAGTGGATGAGATTTATCCATATAAAATCTTTTTAGGATTTTTTTCTACATAGGTAGATTGATGGATAAAAAATTCATTTGATAAATACTCGATCTGTAGGCCGAGACAAAATTTTGTCTTTCCGAGATTTTTTATCTCAAATTCTTTCATTAGATAGTTAGCAGTTTCTGTGAGCTCTTCGGAAGTTCCGACAAGATTTAAGTCATCAACATAAACTGCAATAATTGAGAATCTATTTTTAGATCTCTTGATGAAGACACATAGGCAAATTGGATTGTTTATATATCCTTCTCTAACAAAGTACTCGCTAAGACGATTACACCACATTCTTCCAGATTGTTTTAACCCGTATAGGGATCGTTGTAATTTGATTGAGTATAACCCATGAGATCTTTGGTTATTTGCTTCAGGCAATTTGAATCCTTCTGGGATCTTCATATAAATGTCATTATCCAATGACCCATACAAATATGCGGTAACAACATCCATAAGCCGCATATCAAGTTTTTCTGTGACTGCTAAGCTGATCAAATATCGTAATGTGATTGCATCGATCACAGGGGAATATGTTTCATTATAATCGACTCCAGGTCGCTGCGAAAAACCTTGTGCAACAAGTCGTGCCTTGTATCTCACAATTTTATTTTTCTCGTTTCGTTTTCTTATAAATATCCATTTGTATCCAATAGGTTTTATACCTTCAGGAGTTTGGACTACTGGTCCAAATACTTTGCGATTTTCTAAGAATTTTAATTCAGCTTGTATCGCATCTTTCCATTTTGGCCAATCATTTCTATGTCGACATTGTTCAATAGATTTTGGTTCAGGATCCTCATTTACAATATCAAGTGCAACATTATAAGCAAAGATATTGTCTATAGTAATTTTCTTTCTATCCCAGCTTTCCCTTGTACTCATATAATTCAAAGAGATCTCTTCTGAAATATGTTCATTGTCATGTGCCTCTTCAGCAGTTACTTTAGACTGATCAGTCAAATTTTCTACAGCGCTTTCATGTTTCGAAACTATTTTCTCTTCGGGAGTAATAACTTGTACCTTTTTCTTTCGAGGGTTCTTATCTTTAGCGCTAATAGGGCGTCCACGTTTTATGCACGATTTTAATGTGCCATCATGTTGTCCTTTAGGAAGATATCAATTCGTGCGGGTACGTTTATAGCCGGTACATGAGATTTTGTCACTTTCTTAATATCAGTGAATGCATCTGGCAATTGATTTGCAATATTTTGCAAATAGATAATCCTTTTTACTTCTTGCTCACATCTACTTTTGTGTGGATCAATAAAAGATGATACATTCCATGTAATTTTATGCCGTTCTACAGGAAATGATATTTTATCTTCCCCTAACGGCGGGAAAATTGACTCATCAAAATGGCAATCAGCAAACCTTGCCTTAAATAAATCGTACGTCAGGGGCTCAATGTATTTTATTATAGATGATGAGTCAAAACCAACATAAATTCCAAGATGCCTTTGTGGGCCCATCTTTGTTCTTTTAGGTGAAGAAATGGGGACATAAACTGCACAACTAAAATTTTTTAAGTGAGAGATATCAGGCTGCTGGCCAGAAATAATTTCCAATGGTGAATGATGATTAAATGAACTTGGTCGAATACGGAACAATGCAGCTGCATGTAGAATTGCATGTCCCCAAACAGAAGTGGGTAAACTTGACCTTAAAAGTAAAGGTCTAGCAATCAATTGTAATCTTTTAATAAAAGACTCTACAAGTCCATTTTGAGTATGGGCATGTGCAACTGAATGTTCAACGTTAATCCCAATTGACATGCAATAGTCACTAAATGCTTGAGATGTATATTCACCGGCATTATCGAGACGAATTGTCTTAATAGAATAATCAGAGAATTGAGCCCTTAAGTTTATAATATGAGCAAGAAGTTTGGCAAAAGCAACCGTTCTTGTTGACAATAAACATACATGTGACCATCTAGATGATGCATCTATCAAGACCATAAAGTAACAAAATGGACCACAAGGTGAGTCAATAGGTCCACAAATATCTCCTTATATTCTTTGTAAGAACATAGGTGACTCAAGATTAACTTTGATCAGAGATGGTCTTATAATTAATTTTCTTTGTGAGCATGCAGCACACACACAATCACGAGGTAAAGAATCTTCTGGTTCTTTAAAGGATGTCTTCGTGAGTTTCTAACTTTCGATGCATCATACTAGATCCAGGGTGGCCAAGCCGATCATGCCAAAGCATAAAAAGTTTTGGATCATTGAACTTCTGGTTCATTGCAGTGTTAGATTCTATGACACTTATTTTTTGCATAATACAATCTTGATGAGAAAACTGAAAGTTTTTCTTTCACATGCTTCTGGCATGAATCATTGGATGTAATGCATAGATATTCCATATTTCCCTCATTCATAGTCTCGATATGGAAACCATTGAGACGTATATCTTTGAAACTTAGCAAATTTCTTTTTGACTTGCTTGAATACAAAGCATCTTTTACAAAAATATTTGTTCCACCCGGTAATATAATATTTGCTCTTCCAGAGCCCTCAATTAATTTTGTAGTACCAAAAATTGTACTAATATTTGCTTGTGCCAATTTTAAGTTCAAAAATATTTTCGATCTCGAAGAATAGTGTGCGTTGATCCACTGTCAACCAAATATATATCTCCACTGTTAGAGTTGTTCACATCATCATTATTTTCGATATTTCTATAAACACAAATAACTTAAGTAAGAAACATTTAATTTATTGATAAAAACCAAAGGTTAAAACAAGCATAACAACGGATACTTAGAAACATGATAAAACAAACATAAAACTAGAACTAAACTGGAAAAGTTCAAATAATATCAAATTCAACTTAATCATTTTTGATATTTTCGTTGCCATCATTAGCATCATCACCCCAAAACTTAATTCCTCCACTTGGCTCGTTTAAGTAATCTTCAAAATCCAAATGAGTGAATTCCATTGGATCATTTTTATCTTCAAGAATATTGCTAAAATTTGCAATGTTTCTCTCTTTCTCTTTTCCTTTACTCTTGATAGATGTCTGGTAAAGGTCAATTAGGTGCTTTGGTGTACGACAGGTACAAGACCAATGCCCTTTTGCTCCACATCTGTAGCAAGCTTCTTCATAATTCTTCAGAGAATCAACTTTTGTACCCTTTTCTTTATCTTGTTTTCCGCCATTTTTGTTCCACTTCAAGTAATATGCCCAACCTTCTTGTTGAAGGGTTGATGGTCAGGACCACCATGGTTTTGAATTTTACTATGACTATAACAGCGACCACGACCGCGACCGCGATCGGGACCACGACCACGACCATGTCCTTGTCCATAGTTATTTGTATTCGCTTCAGGGAATGGCTGTGATCCAATAGGGTGGGAGTTGTGGTTTCTCATTAGGAGCTCATTATTTTGTTCGGCAACAAGAAGACATGAGATCAATTGAGAATATTTTTTAAATCCCTTTTCACGATACTGCTGCTGCATGAGCATGTTCGTGGCATGGAAAGTAGTTAATGTCTTTTTTAACATGTCTTCTTCAGTAACATTATCTCCACATAATCTCATTTTAGACACAATTTTGAACATTGCAGAGTTATATTCGTTTGCCGATTTGAAGTCTTGCAACCTCAGGTGCATCCAATCATAGCGAGCTTTTTGGAGTATCACACTCTTTTGGTGATCATAACGTTCCTCTAAGTTTTTCCATAGAAATGATGGGTCTTTAACTCTAAGGTATTCGGATTTCAGCCCTTCATGGAGGTGATGTCGAATGAAAATCATTGCTTTTGCTTTGTCTTGTTCGCTTGCCTCATTTTTTTCTTTGATTGTATGTGCAAGGTTCTTTGCACTCAAATGAATTTCTGCCTCAAGAACCCAAGTTAGATAATTTCTACCGGAAATAACAAGAGCACAGCAAACTCAAGCTTGGTGATGTTTGCCATTGTCTGAAATATATATATTTATTTAGAATATAGTACACATGCTCAAATCTACAGGTTTAAGTTCTATCAATTAGGCTTCAAGCCTAACATATTATATTTTAGCTTCAAGCCATATAGTCATTATAGGTTTCAAGATGAAACTTCAGGTTGATCAAAGCACTAAGGTGTTTGCCATAAAGTCACAAAGTCTGAAATATAAAAAATCCTTTTTTTTAATTATAAACAAAAGATGGTAACAATATATTTCTCCCTTAGAGTTTAGACATGCTTAGAGTACTACAAAAGATCCGTATCTTTTGTCTTATTTAAATATGCTGCAACGAGATAAACAAAAGATGGTAACCATGATTGAACAAGATAAACAAAATGTGTCGCATCCAATACTCCAGGAATTTTTTACTTAAATAGTCTAATGTGGAAAATGCTTTAGATTACTAATTTTTTTTTTGTGGTTCACAAAACAGTACTAAGTTAAAAATGAAGTATATTGAACAAGAGTAAGCAAAATGTGTAACATCCATATACTTAATGTAAAATTTTCTTTCTTAATTTTTACTTTAGTTATCCAAACCAGACTCTGGAGGGGTACCTTCTCTTCTTCCAGTTGAGACACCTATCAAACATCAATTAAATTATGCACTCATGTGTTAAATTGATCCCCTCGTGTAGACTAACTAACACAATGCAGTCTCATCCATACAACTGGGTGTCATGAATTTGTTTTTCTTCAGCTTAGGGATAAGAACCTCTTTGATTCTTGTGCCAGCCATATACTAACTCAATTGGTATATTTTATGGCTAATAAAATTCATAGGAAAATGAGATATTGATGAATCCTGGCCACTTAAATTTATGAGAAGTCCCAAGTTCCCTTTTTTTTCAAATAATATTTGGCCTAGTCCAAAATATTTAACAATATCCAAAATATTAAAAATAGCTATGATTCATCTAAGTATACTGGTTTTGTATACAAAATTATGCTACAACGACACATTATTAAACCAAATTACAATTATGGACACCAAAGGTCTGTATTTCCTTATTGTTGGACAGAACAAATCAATTGTATACGACAAATTTTATTTCTAAAATAATATATTATTGCCTAAAGAATTTCTTGGAAATACGTTTGTAGTCAGGGCCGGTCCTTAATAATTGAAGGCCCTGTGCGAGTTTCAAAATATGGCCCTATATTTATTTATTCATATTTTTTAAATATATTATTATATATCTTTATCAAAATCTCTGGAGATATTCTCGATTATATGTTATAACTGAATCTATAGGTAGTTATTAAACAAAATAACTAAAGCTCAAATTATCTATATTCAAGCACATTACATAGTATAATAAAGATGTTTTAGATAGAAGACGTACTGACCGTTAAATTGTCTAAATCTGGCCTCAAATTTTTTTGTTGATGAAAACATATAATAAAATGAATAACCACACAATTTAGAGCCTCCAAGACCTGAGCAGGGCCAGTCCAGGGCACGGACGAGGCGGACGACCGTCATGGTCCCCCAAATTTGGAAGTTCCGTAATTTTACAATAGACTAGGTATATCAAAGAAAAAAAGATCCAATCTGGAAGCAAAAAAAAAGCCAACGCTCCAATCAAAAAAATATGATAGCTTGATTGATGATTTTGATATCTTAATTGATGATTTTGCTTGTAAAAATGCTAAAATAATTTATTTATGTGAGAAAAATGGCCCAAATTTTAGATTTTGTCATAGGTCCCATAAATCATAGGACAGGCTATGGACCTGAGTCACCTGATGCAAGACCAAGAGCTCCGGTCTTCAATATCATTATTTCTTAAATAAATACTAAGCACGCACATCCAAATTCTTAAATTATATATATATATATATATATATATATATATATATATATATATATATATATATATATATATATATATATATATAAACACACCGGTCAGAGGAATATCTTTAAGAAATCCTAATTTTTTGTATGATTATAAATATGAATTTTAGAGTCCCTAGGGAATAGGGATCTAAGAATTGGAGGTCTTGTAGGGATTGTAGAGTAGGAATTGAGGAAGAAATGAAATAACTTGAAATACAAAATTATAAAACTAACCCTAATATTTTTTTGAGGCCCCCAAAAATTGGAGGCCCTGTGCGGCCGCACTATTGGCACGGGCCCAGGGCCGACTCTGTTTGTAGTCAATTTCTTGTTTTGAATAAAGTTCAAAGCAGTTTGTGAGATTACATGGATCAACAAAGTATACGTGATTAAAAAAAATCTAAGCTATATGAACAATTTTCTTTGATATTAGGTTTAATTATACAATATGAATCATGAAAAAAAATTCAAGAATAGATTATATCATATGCACACCCGTGAACAACAAAAATATAATTTTTGATATTAGTTTTGGGATTTAGATCATAGCAAAAACTTCTTATCAAAAAAAAATATATAATCTATGAACCTGATTGGATCTTCCTGATCTTTGATTTTCTCGGTGATGTCCTGAAACTCTTCTAGCAGTCGTGCTAATAACGTGTTATAAACTAGAGATAGAGCAACAAGAGAAAATGGAGAAGAAAGTTGTGTATCATTTCATTCATCAAATATGCCCTTTATATAGATTTACAATGGATTGCCAAAGGTCATGAGTTATGAAATAAAAGGGCATGAGTTACATAAGTTATGAAACCAAAGGGCATGAGTTACATAAGTTATGGATGACTAAGAGTCATGGGACATCCATATTTACAACAGTAACACTAGGACATACGAAAAGTAGATATGTTGTTTCTACTATTCTATGTTAATTTTCACACCTATTTTTAGCATGTGACAATATTTACTTTTTATATCTTGTTGTAAATATGGATAAATTACCATTATTATTTGGTGGCTATAACTTATGCCTTTTGGTTATCCATAACCTATGGCTTTTAGCATTATTCTATTTAATTGTCATCATGATAGTAAGCTCATTTGTAAGCCTATATAAGAGGCTCTTGTCAAGTTGATCAACACAAGTGAATGAAGAAATAATTTCCTCCATCTCCTTCTCTTTGTTTTACAATACGTTATCAGCACCATTCTCTAAGGTGAGTTTAGTCTTGCATATATAGGTACATATTTTAGTAAACTTAAGGTGAGTTTAGTTTTTGCATACATAGATACATATTTTAGTAATCTTAAGTACCAATTGTTCTTTTAATATTTTATATGAGACAAACAAAGTTCCAATTCATGATGTATGTATCTACATATTCTTTATGCATGTTTCATTAGCTTTATATCTACTTGTTTTCTAGTGTATTATTATTATTATGCCTTTTTGGAAAATTATAACCCATGCACGTTCTAAAATTTTCAACTTCCTTTGGTTCACGGGAAGAAAGGAAAGGAATATACTTTGGTCTTTTATTTTTTAAAAAAAAATAATAGAATTCAGTCACAAGATTCATAAAGAAGCCTTTTTATACAATAGATTCACGAATCAGATGCATAAATCAGAACAAACTCACATCCAGTAACAAATTGGTAGGGTTTTGATGAAGCCATGATAAATAGTCTATTTAGAAATTGCTCCCTCACTTTCTATCTTTTTCTTCCTTCCAGAAGCATTATTTGCTTTCATACACAAGTTTAATGGAGGATGTAGCAATACAACTTGTGGGATAAGGATGATGGATCTTTCTTTCATCGTTGCTAAATGCTATTGTCTGTAAACCCATTATTATTTTTGAACATTAAATTAGACTATATGAAATTGATATTTCCATTATTATTATTTTTACAAGGTACCAATTCACATTGTTGTATATGTGAACCGTATTATGAAAAAGTATCCAAAATACAAACCATGAGGACCTAAAGATTATTATATAATGTTCACATTGTTGTATATGTGATAAATATATGACATAATATTTTTGATAGCTTTTAATCACATTGTGGCATATGTGAAAATTTGTAATATTGAAAGCACTTGTCAATTTTACTATTTAAATTAATTTATCTCTAATATAATTATTTCTGCTATATAGATGTCGAGTCTTGCAAAGATTGAATTCAAGGCTCTTGATGTAAGCGGAGACAATTACTTATCATGGCAATTGGATGCGAAGTTGCACTTGCAGTCCAACAAGCTTGATGGTACTATTAAGAAGGAAAATAAAGAATCTTCTGAAGCCAAGGCTAAGGCTTTGATTTTCCTACGACATCATATCCATGATGTTCTAAGGGCAGAATATCTATGTGAGGATGATCCATTGAGTTTGTGGACATCTCTAAAGGATAGATTTGACCATCAAAGGATGGTAATCCTTCCGATTGCTCAAAGTAAATGGTTGAACCTGAGATACCAAGACTATAAAACTGTTAAAGCATATAATTCTGCTCTGTTTAATATTGTTTCTCGCCTTAGGTTGTGCGGAGAAAAAGTAACAGAGGCTCAAATGCTTGAGAAAACCCTCTCCACTTTTCATGCAAGTAATGTGCTTTTGCAGGAACAATATCGTGAAAGACATTTCACAAAATATTCTGAACTGGTGACTTGTCTCCTTGTAGCAGAGGCAAATAGCAATGTTCTCATGAAAAACTACAACTCTAGACCAACTGGGTCAATGGCAATTCCTGAAGCAAATGCAAATTTTAGGGTTACCAGAGGTCATGGTAGAGGACGTGGAAGAGGACGTAGAAGAGGAAAAAGTTATGGCTGGAGGTATGGTCATGGTTATCAGCCTTATAACAAAGGCAAAAATAGTAGTTCACAAAAGACCAAATGGAACAAGTGGACAGCACCCTCTAACAAAGGGAATTCAAATCCTCAATATAAACCAAATAATGGTAGTACTGCTTGTCATAAATGTGGCAAAAATGGACATTGGTTTAAGCAATGTCGGACTAATCAACAAGAGGTTGACAAATTCAAAGAATCGAAGAAAATGGAAGCAAATATGACAGCATATTGGGACAATGACCAGCCACTTGACATCACTCAATTGAATTGTTCCGATTTTTTTGAGGATCAAAATGGGAATCAGATTACCAATGAACAGTTTGAAGAAATGCTGGCGAATCCACCTTCCTTTGAATGAGCACTCGGTCGACATATGTTTTACTTCAAGTATTATGAACTTTTTACATTTGAAGTCATGTTTTATGTTTTTAGTTACTATCATGGATTATCTAGGCCATGAGAGTTTGTTGAAGAATATGTCATTACTTTGTTATGTATTTGAAAGTTGCATCTCTATAATATGATGTTATCGTTTGGTATGCTTAATTACTTTTATTATATTTGTGTTAGTTGAGTATATGTTCATAATTTTTTTTTCATATTGAAGGTATGGATATACGAAGGGAGAAAAGTGACTTGGATATGTGTTTGGTAGATAGTGCTACAACACATACGATTTTGAAGAATCAAAAGTTTTTTTCAAATTTAGTATTTGACATGCATAAAGTATCAACAATAGCTGGACCAGCCCATATAATTGAGGGCTTTGGAAGAGCACACATTATGTTACATAATGGCACTCAAATCCATTTGCAAAATGCGTTATATTCAAGCAATTCCAAAAGAAATTTGCTAAGTTTCAAGGATATACGCAAAAATGGATATCATATTGAAACTCGAAATAATAACAATAAAGAGACACTATGTATCACATCTAATGTTGGGAGCAAAAAGCTCGCATTAGAAGAATTCTCTTGTCTCTCGGTGGGTTTGTATTACACCACCATTGGTATAATTGAATCACATATGAATATGGCAAAACATAAAGTCAATGATCCTATCTTATGTACCATTTGGCATGACCGTTTAGGTCACCCGGGACAAACTATGTTCAAGAGGATCATTAATAATTCTTGCGGACACTTATTGAAAAATCACGATCTTGGTTTACCAAAGAATCACCTATGTGTTCCATGTTCACAAGGAAAGTTTATAACTAGACCATCTTTCCTAAAAGTTAAGAATGAGTCTCCGAGTTTCTTGCAAAGAATACAAGGAGACATTTGTGGTCCTATTCATCCTGCTAGTGGTCCTTTTAGATATTTTATGGTACTCATAGATGCATCTACTAGGTGGTCACATGTTTGTTTATTGTCTACTAGAAATCTTGCATTTTCTCGTCTTTTGGCCCAAATTATTAAACTTAGATCTCAGTTTTCTGATAACTCGATTAAGTCAATTAGACTTGATAATGCCGCTGAATTTACCTCACAAGTATTTGATGATTATTGTACATCATTAGGGATTGAGGTAGAACATCCTGTTCCCTATGTGCACACACAAAATGGGTTAGCTGAGTCATTTATTAAACATCTCCAACTTATAGCTAGACCTCTACTAATGCAATCTAATCTGCCAATTGAGGCTTGGGGACATGCTATTTTATATGCTGTATCTCTAGTTAGATTTAGACCAACTGCCTACCATATTTTTTCACCCATACAACTTGTTAGTGGTAGACAACCCAACATTTCACATTTAAGAAAATTTGGATATGCAGTATATGTCCCAATTCCACCTCCCAAACGAACTAAAATGGGTCTCCAACGACGTTTGGGAATATACATTGGTTTTGAATCTTTCTCCATAATAAGGTATTTGTAACCAATGACTGGTGATGTCTTTACTGTAAGATTTGAAGATTGTCAATTTGATGAGAGAGTCTTCCCGCCGTTAGGGAGAGGTAAGCAACAAATTGTTCATACAGAATAATCCATTGCTAATGAACGACGTGAATTGACATGGAATACGCCTACTCTATCTCATCAAGATCCAAGAACTCCACAATGTGATTATGAGACAAGGAGAATGATACATTTGCAAGAAATTGCAAATCAATTACCTGATGCATTTAATGATGCCGCAAAGGTAACTAGATCTCATGTGCCAGCCAGAATTAATGTTCATGTTGAACAAAATCTAAACAAGGCGGCAAATGAATCTACTACTACACGTCAAAAGCGTGGTAGACCTATATGTTCCAAGAATAGTGCTCCTAGAAAGAGGAGAGTAAATGAAACATCTTGTCCTGATAAAAGCCCGATAGTGGCTGGAGCTCCGAAAATAGATAATGAAGATGTGCATGTTTCCAAATTCACTGAAATGCCTATGGATGCCTCTAGAGAGGCACAGGTACCTGAAAATGAAGAGATCTCGATATTCCGTCATGTTCAGGTGAATTGTGGAATAGAAAAGCACTTGTCATCGATGACATATTTAGCTATGCAGTAGCTACTAAAATATCAAAGGACAATGATGATTGTGAAAATGAACCACGTAGTATAAATGAATATCGACAAAGAAAAGATTAGCCAATGTGGAAAGATGCTATTCAAGCAGAATTAAAATCTTTAGAAAAATATGGTGTATTTGGACCTATAGTGGAAACACCAAAGGGCATAAATCCTGTTGGTTTTAAATGGGTGTTCGTGAGAAAACGAAATGAGAGAAACGAAGTTGAAAGATACAAAGCCCGACTTGTAGCACAAGGTTTCTCTCAAAGACCTGGAATTGATTATGTTGAGACATATTCTCCAGTTAAGGATGTTATTACTTTTAGATATCTAATTAGTCTCGTAGTTTCTGAAAATCTTGATATGAGACTTATGGATGTTGTAACTGTATATTTGTATGGAGACTTAGATACTGACATCTATATGAAAATTCCAGAAGGATTTACAATGCCAGAGAATAAGTCAAAGGGCATGTGCTCAATTAAACTTAGACGAGCATTATATGGATTGAAACAATCTAGAAGAATGTGGTATAATTGTAACGCCCCAGTCCCAAAATACATAGGACTAGGAACGTAGACATGCCAGCTGTATTCCTACGAAGTATACTCCAATATATGGAAATCTCGTATGAATACATAAGCTGTGAAATGCAGTAGAAACCATAACAACTAATCTCATCTACAAAAATAGTAAAAGATATCATATAATGAGAATGAATGTCTTGATATAATATGTTGGGTGGAGACAAATCCACTACCAACAAGCAAGGAAAGAAATACATGGAGAATGAAATAAATTTGGCGAACGAAGAGAAGACGATCCAAGTACAATCATCCTCGTAGAGAAGCAATGATCACGGCGAGAGCTAGGACACCTGCGACAAATAATAGCACACACCTGGCAAGACAACCAGGTCCTCAGAGGGACGTAACAAGACATATAATATCATGCCATAAACTGAATAAAGTTAGCTCAACAAAAAAGTATATGTGACTACACAAATAGAGGTTCTTAACCATTCTATGTGTTAATGCATTTTGAAGACAACGTTCCACACAAGGGCTCTCGAGGCTAGAAACACGGCGCGTTAGCGTTTCAACCAAGTCACTAGTGGCGTCTAGAGAAAAGTAAATGCACGGCCCATTAGCACTCGAACGAGAACTAAGGGGCGTCTAGAGGAAAATAAATACACGGCCACTAGCTTCTTGAGTGAGTCACTAACGACAGCTAGGCACGGCACATTTGTGTTTCAACCGAGGCACTAGTGGCATCTAGAGAAAAGTAAATAAATGCACGTCCACTAGTCTCTCGACTGAGTCACAAATGGCAGCTAAAGAAAAGTAAAGGTGTGAAAGCCCCTGCGCCTAATAACTGTCTTCACCCTCCCCATGCACTACTCGTGCTGAATCTACATCCCGACATTCCTAATAACTGCTAAGTCGCTAAGTCTTCTAGACAATCAAAACTATTTAGCAGTTATTGCCTATCGTACGGCATGTGCGCACCGATGGCCAGTCGATACGTACGTTCGAGATCTATATGAGACTCGTGACTCGTGATACACAAGTGTCGGGCCAATGAAATGCGACACAAACAAAGGTGGTCCCTTAACTCTAAGTCATATGCAACTAAAATATAATAATTTGTAAGTACAATTTATATTTTCTAGAATAAGTAAAAACATGCATAATATTGAGCAAGAAATTAAACAGTGAAGGCAAGGTGTCTTGCCTGGTAGGGCGCCTGGTGTGCCGCGATGATCAAGGTGGCATGATCTGCAACTTCGGTGCAACAACTATGCAAGGTGATCTCGGTCGGTGGCACGGACAGTTCCATTGGGTCCAGAAGGGTCAAGTTGTTTAGGATGGACATATGGTAGGACAGATTTGGTGAGAGGATAGGAAAATGAGATTAGTCATGGACCGCAAGATAATCGAAGGGAATTGTATAAATGATATACTAATTTAGAAAACAATTTATAATACTTTTGAAAATAGTTTTATTTAATTAAAATAATTTAATTAAATACTTAAAATCCAGAAATCCTTTTTAGGGCAAAAAAAACTCCAAGTTTTGTCAAAAGGATATTTTGGGCTGAAACCTATATTCTATAAATCAAAAATATTTAAAGTGTAACAAAATAATAAAATTATTTTAGGCTAAGACTCATATTTGTAAAAATAATGATATGCTTTTTATTTACTATCATGAAATATTTAATAACCTTTTAAAACTATATTATATATATATATATATATAGCTCTTCAAAACTAATAATAGTGTTAACAACTCACACTAATAATATTAAGACCAAACTACTTATAATAATATCACAAATATGATAATAATCATTATTATTATTATACACCATGTGAAATATATATATATATAAATAGTTTTCTAAGAACAACAAGAATCATTATAAAAATAACAACAATAATAATAATAATAATAATAATAATAATAATAATAATAATAATAATAATAATATTAATGATAATGATAATGATAATGAAAATTGTAATAATAATAATAACATCCGTCTATATTGCTCTATCTTCTTGAGAGAGACAGTCATTGAACTCTCAAAAATAAACAAAAAAAAAACCCAAAGCACATAAAAAGAAAACGACAGAGACTGGCAGTCTCTTTATTTCTCCTTTCTCGAGAAGTTAGGTCGGGGGTGAGAGAGGACGAGACGGAGAGGGAGGAAGAGATCGGACGGGCACGTCGGCGGGAACGCGGAGCGGTGCTGCCTCGTCGAGCCGGCGAGGAGGAGCTGGGAACGACCGGCGGTGGCCGATCTATGGCGGTGCGGGCTGGACGGATTCTCCGACGCCAGATCCAGGCGACGACGGTCGAGGGTTCGGTGGAGGCTGGACCCGGCCGTTCGCCGGCGGCTAAGGGCGGTTGCCAGAACGGATTGCGGAAAGGGTTTACGGGAGGACGAGATCGACGGAGCTCGGCCGGTTTTGGCGGCGGAGGCTGCTCGCGGGGGCGGATGGGGGTCCAGTTGGTCGGGGGTCACCAAGCGGTGGAGGGTTGGGGTTTGGGCGGCACGGTGCTGTCCAGCCGCAGGTGGCGGAGAGGAGGTTGTGCACGGAGGGAGGAGTCGGCTAAGATGGCCGGGGTTTGGCGGAGATGGGCGCAGGCGGAAGAGAGATGGGGTTCCAGCGGCGGCTCGCTGCGAGGGTTCGTGATCGACGTGGAGGGTCGCCAGCGGCTCGCAGCGTACCAATGGCAGCGCTGGGCTGTTCGGGTGTCGGCGACGGCGGGGTTCGGAAGGCTGCGAACGCGGTCAGGTTAGGTCGTCATCTTCCTTTCTCTATTTCTCTCTGAGTTCGGGGTTGGTTTTTGGTGTGGATGGGTTTTCCGGCCTGTTGCCGTAGTCCGGGTGGTGGTGTCGGTCGTTGGTGAGTGTGGTGGTTGTTTTCGGGACAGGGGTGACGGAGGTTCTGGTTATTGGAAGTAGGTGGTGGTTGTGTTGACGGAGGTGTGTGAGTTCGCCGACGTCGAACGTTGGTGATGGTGGCCAGGGAGGTGGTAATTGGTGGGCAAAATTTCGTGGCGGTGGTAGTGCTGTGGTGGTTGCGCTGGTGTGTGTTTGGATGGGGTTTGGCCGGGGCTGGTCGCGTTGTGCCACGGTGGTCAGGGAGGCGGAGAGTGGTGGAAAAGGCAAGGTATGGCCGTCCGAGAAATAGGGGTCGTCGGAGTTGAGGCTGTTGGTGATGGTTCGGGTGACGAGGAGGTGGCCGGGAACAGAGGCTGTGGTCAGAGGGTTAGGATTTAGGATTAGGGTTAGCTGTGTCGAGATCGTGTCCGACATGTGGACACGAAGAAGATGATTATGTAATTGTTATCGAAATAAAAATAGTGGAAAGGAAGGGGGTCACCGACACAATGCACGGGTTGGGAATTATTTGTGGAGAAAATAATGTGGATGAATAAAATATTGGAGGAGTACCTGCCTATTTATAGGATGTGGGAATTCCCAATTGGATAGGAACTAGGAATAGATTAAAACCCAAGTAGATAAATCATCTATTTAATTTAAAACCAAATCCAAATACAAATCTAATTCCAAATACAATTCAAATTTTAAATCAAATTAATTTCTCCTAGTTTTAAAATCAAATGGAATAACTCAAATTTCAAATATTTAACTATTTAAATAAATATATAAATTCAAATCAAGATTTAAATTGCCATAATAATTCCAAAATATGGCTTCCAAAAATACTATAATATTAATTTCGAAAATACCTTATTATTTATTTAAAAATAAGCTAATAATTAATTATGCAAGCATAATCATTTATACGAAAGTTTGCTTTTCTAACATACAATGAAATATAATTTATTATTTATAAATATTAGAAAGAAAAGGCTTAAAATATCAAACTTAGAAATTTTGTAAAATGACAAAAATAATTATTATACATATCACTTCGAAATAGAAAACGTTCTTCTAAAAATATGTACGCTCGCACATATTCGCACTCGTCGAGCAAATTTTGAAAACAAAATTTCGTGCACGACGTATAATACGACTACGTGGCGTATAATACAAAATTTTAAATCCATGCAAATTTAATAAATAAATAAAATAATAAAAAAAATATAGTAGAAATTTAGGGGTTTTACATCCTACCCAACTTAAAAAAAATTTTGTCCTCGAAATTAAAATTTGTAGAGGGGTGAGAGGACACAAGGGGTAGATAGAAGGGTTCGAAGTTTATATGGTCGTAGTCTAGGTTGAAGAGGCGATTGCAATCACCCCTAAGTTCAAGTGGTTAAGAGTCAAGATTGTAGATTTAGGGTCGGGGAAAAGGTTGAGGAGTTTATGTTAAAGACATAACAATGTCGAGTGGTAATGGTCTTAATTGATAGGACGGCTAGAGGAATTTCAAGTACAAGTGCCTTCGTTCTTCAAAAATCGGTGAAGGCGAAAGCGATTTAAGGAGTTCAATGATGACATTATCAATTACGAATACGTGGTTCAAAGGTGTTCGTATAGATTTTAAAAGAATCGTCAAGGCAGTCGTGGATGGAATTTTAGAGGACAAGTTTAATTATGTTCCATCCACGTAGAATAATAGACAAAGGCGAACCAAAGTGCACTCGGTTGATCAGACCATCATGCACCGGTTCTGATTAGACAATATGTTAGTGAGCGCGCTCAATAGCATAAGTCATGAACAAACTCGATAAATGGATGAGTTTGCAAAACTAGATTTTAGTAACAACATTAGTCAAGGTGGTAAAAACATAGACACGGGAGACTAAGATTGGTAGAAAGTAGAATTTAGTTCGAATTTCTAAAGGATATAAGTCATGTGATTGTCTTCATACAGTCGTCCTATAGTCTCCTAGTCTACGTCCTTGGTTGACTAGACGGGTTAGGTCCTCTAGATTCTAGGATCTAAATAATCTTGCTAATATAGGTCACTAGGTCAAAAGGGATTGCTAGTTCATAAGGTATTCTACCCAACTTAAAGAATTAAACTAATGGTGTTTTGGGACAACTAACTAGTAGGGTCATTCTCTAGCAAGCACGAAGGAAGGATAAGAATAGGGATGGAAGGAAGCAAGCAAGATGCATTTGATGAGTCAAACGGTAGATAAAATCGAGGAAAGAGGTTAAGTATGTGGATGAGATCCTAGACTTCTAATCCTATACGCAGGCTTGCTTGGTACGGTAAAGTAACCAAACAATTTATCTTGACCTGCATGGGCCACCAGAAAAACATGTAACGTCCCAGTCCCAAAATACGTAGGACTAGGAACGTAGATATGCCAGCTGTATTCCTACGAAGTATACTCCAATATATGGAAATCTCGTATGAATACATAAGCTGTGAAATGCAGTAGAAACCATAACAACTAATCTCATCCACAAAAATAGTAAAAGATATCATATAATGAGAATGAATGTCTTGATACAATATGTTGGGTGGAGACAAATCCACTACCAACAAGCAAGAAAAGAAATACATGGAGAATGAAATAAATTTGGCGAGCGAAGCGAAGACGATCCAAGTGCAATCATCCTCGTAGAGAAACAATGATCACGACGAGAGCTAGGACACCTGCGACAAATAATAGCACACACCTGGCAAGACAACCAGGTCCTCAGAGGGACGTAACAAGACACATAATATCATGCCATAAACTGAATAAAGTTAGCTCAACAGAAAAGTATATGTGACTACACAAATAAAGGTTCTTAACCATTCTATGTGTTAATGCATTTTGAAGACAACGTTCCACACAAGGGCTCTCGAGGCTAGAAACACGGCGCATTAGCATTTCAACCAAGTCACTAGTGGCGTCTAGAGAAAAGTAAATGCACGGCCCATTAGCACTCGAACGAGAACTAAGGGGCGTCTAGAGGAAAATAAATGCACGGCCACTAGCTTCTTGAGTGAGTCACTAACGGCAGCTAGAGGAAAGTAAATGCACGGTACATTTGTGTTTCAACCGAGGCACTAGTGGCATCTAGAGAAAAGTAAATAAATGCACGTCCACTAGTCTCTCGACTGAGTCACAAATGGCAGCTAGAGAAAAGTAAAGGTGTGAAAGCCCCTGCGCCTAATAACTGTCTTCACCCTCCCCATGCACTACTCGTGCTGAATTCACATCACGACATTCCTAATAACTGCTAAGTCGCTAAGTCTTCTAGACAATCAAAACTATTTAGCAGTTATTGCCTATCGTATGGCATGTGCGCACCGATGGCCAGTCGATACGTACGTTCGAGATCTATATGAGACTCGTGACTCGTGATACACAAGTGTCGGGCCAATAAAATGCGACACAAATAAAGGTGGTCCCTTAACTCTAAGTCATATACAACTAAAATATAATAATTTGCAAGTACAATTTATATTTTCTAGAATAAGTAAAAACATGCATAATATTGAGCAAGAAATTAAACAGTGAAGGCAAGGTGTCTTGCCTGGTAGGGCGCCTGGTGTGCCGCGATGATCAAGGTGGCATGATCTGCAACTTCGGTGTAACAACTATGCAAGGTGACCTCGGTCGGTGGCACGGACAGTTCCATTGGGTCCAGAAGGGTCAAGTTGTTTAGGATGGACATATGGTAGGACAGATTTGACGAGAGAATAGGAAAATGGGATTAGTCATGGACCGCAAGATAATCGAAGAGAATTGTATAAATGATATACTAATTTAGAAAACAATTTATAATACTTTTGAAAATAGTTTTATTTAATTAAAATAATTTAATTAAATACTTAAAATCCAGAAATCCTTTTTAGGGCAAAAAAAACTCCAAGTTTTGTCAAAAGGATATTTTGGGCTGAAACCTATATTCTATAAATCAAAAATATTTAAAGTGTAACAAAATAATAAAATTATTTTAGGCTAAGACTCATATTTGTAAAAATAATGATATGCTTTTTATTTACTATCATGAAATATTTAATAACCTTTTAAAACTATATTATATATATATATATATATATAGCTCTTCAAACTAATAATAGTGTTAACAACTCACACTAATAATATTAAGACCAAACAACTTATAATAATGTCACAAATATGATAATAATCATTATTATTATTATACACCATGTGAAATATATATATATATAAATAGTTTTCTAAGAACAACAAGAATCATTATAAAAATAACAACAATAATAATAATAATAATAATAATAATAATAATAATGATAATGATAATGATAATGAAAATTGTAATAATAATAATAACATCCGTTTATACTGCTCTCTCTTCTCGAGAGAGACAGTCATTGAACTCTCAAAAAAGAACAAACAAAAAAAAAACCCAAAGCACATAAAAAGAAAACGACAGAGACTGGCAGTCTCTTTATTTCTCCTTTCTCGAGAAGTTAGGTCGGGGGTGAGAGAGGACGAGAGGGAGAAGGAGGAAGAGATCGGACGGGCACGTCGACGGGAACGCGGAGCGGCGCTGCCTCGTCGAGCCGGCGAGGAGGAGCTGGGAACGACCGGCGGTGGCCGATCTATGGCGGCGCGGGCTGGACGGATTCTCCGGCGCCAGATCCAGGCGGCGACGGTCGAGGGTTCGGTGGAGGCTGGACCCGGCCGTTCGCCGGCGCCTAAGGGCGGTTGCCGGAACGGATTGCGGAAAGGGTTTGCGGGAGGACGAGATCAGCGGAGCTCGGCCGGTTTTGGCGGCGGAGGCTGCTCGCAGGGGCGGATGGGGGTCCAGTTGGTCGGGGGTCACCGAGCGGTGGAGGGTTGGGGTTTGGGCGGCGCGGTGCTGTCCAGCCGCAGGTGGCGGAGAGGAGGTTGTGCACGGAGGGAGGAGTCGGCTAAGATGGCCGGGGTTTGGCGGAGATGGGCGCAGGCGGAGGAGAGATGGGGTTCCAGCGGCGGCTAGCTGCGAGGGTTCGTGGTCGACGTGGAGGGTCACCGGCGGCTCGCAGCGTACCAATGGCAGCGCTGGGCTATTCGGGTGTCGGCGACGGCGGGGTTCGGAAGGCTGCGAACGCGGTCAGGTTAGGTCGTCATCTTCCTTTCTCTATTTCTCTCTGAGTTCGGGGTTGGTTTTTGGGGTGGATGGGTTTTCCGGCCTGTTGCCGTGGTCCGGGTGATGGTGTCGGTCGTTGGTGAGTGTGGTGGTTGTTTTCGGGACAGGGGTGACGGAGGTTCTGGTTATTGGAAGTAGGTGGTGGTTGTGTTGACGGAGGTGTGTGAGTTCGCCGGCGTCGAATGCCGGTGATGGTGGCCAGGGAGGTGGTAATTGGTGGGCAAAATTTGGTGGCGGTGGTAGTGCTGTGGTGGTTGCGCTGGTGTGTGTTTGGATGGGGTTTGGCCGGGGCTGGTCGCGTTGTGCCACGGTGGTCAGGGAGGCGGAGAGTGGTGGAAAAGGCAAGGTATGGCCGTCCGGGAAATAGGGGTCGTCGGAGTTGAGGCTGTTGGTGATGGTTCGGGTGACGAGGAGGTGGCCGGGAACAGAGGCTGTGGTTAGAGGGTTAGGATTTAGGATTAGGGTTAGCTGTGTCGAGATCGTGTCCGACATGTGGACACGAAGAAGATGATTATGTAATTGTAATCGAAATAAAAATAGTGGAAGGGAAGGGGGTCACCGACACGATGCACGGGTTGGGAATTATTTGTGGAGAAAATAATGTGGATGAATAAAATATTGGAGGAGTACCTGCCTATTTATAGGATGTGGGAATTCCCAATTGGATAGGAACTAGAAATAGATTAAAACCCAAGTAGATAAATCATCTATTTAATTTAAAACCAAATCCAAATACAAATCTAATTCCAAATACAATTCAAATTTTAAATCAAATTAATTTCTCCTAGTTTTAAAATCAAATGGAATAACTCAAATTTCAAATATTTAACTATTTAAATAAATATATAAATTCAAATCAAGATTTAAATTGCCATAATAATTCCAAAATATGGCATCCAAAAATACTATAATATTAATTTCGAAAATACCTTATTATTTATTTAAAAATAAGCTAATAATTAATTATGCAAGCATAATCATTTATACGAAAGTTTGCTTTTCTAACATACAATGAAATATAATTTATTATTTATAAATGTTAGAAAGAAAAGGCTTAAAATATCAAACTTAGAAATTTTGTAAAATGACAAAAATAATTATTATACATATCACTTCGAAATAGAAAACGTTCTTCTAAAAATATGTACGCTCGCACATATTCGCACTCGTCGAGCAAATTTCGAAAACAAAATTTCGTGCGCGACGTATAATACGACTACGTGGCATATAATACAAAATTTTAAATCCATGCAAATTTAATAAATAAATAAAATAATAAAAAAATATAGTAGAAATTTAGGGGTTTTACAATAATCATCTTAGTATATATTTGACTAAGGAAGGATATAAAAATAGTCAAATTTGCCCATTTGTCTTCATTAAGAAATCTGAGAATGGATTTTCGATAGTAGCAGTATACGTGGATGATATAAACCTGATCGGATCTCCTGCAGAATTAGAGAAAACTGCAAACTATTTGAAAAAAGAATTTGAAATGAAAGACTTGGGAAAGACAAAGCTTTGTCTTGGTTTGCAAATAGAACGAAGTCCTAGTGGAATATTAGTGCATCATTCCCGATATATCGAAAGAATTTTGAAACGATTGAGAATGGACAAAGCACATCCACTTAGTATACCTATGGTTGTACGGAGTCTGGGTTTGGATAAAGATCCATTTCGACCAAAAGGAGAAGATGAAAAAGTTCTTGGTCCTGAAGTGCCGTATTTAAGTGCTATTGAAGCACTACTATATCTAGCACAATACACAAGACCAGACATTGCTTTCTTTGTTAATTTATTATCTAGATATAGTTCTGCACCTACACTTAGACATTGGAATGGAGTTAAACACATAATGAGATATCTTCGTGGAACAACTGACATGGGATTATTTTATTCCTGTAATTCCACTAATAACTCTCATCTAGTTGGTTATGCAGATTCTGGTTATCTTTCTGACCCTCATAAGGGTTGTTCCCAAACAGATTATGTGTTTATTAATAATCATGCAGCGATATCTTGGCGATCAACAAAACAAGGTTCAGTGGCAACTTCCTCTAACCAAGCAGAATTAATTGCATTACATGAAGCAACAAAAGAAAGTGTGTGGTTGCGATCGATCATTCATCATATAAGGGTAAATTGTCAACTACCCACAGTTACAGATAAGCCTACAACAATATTCGAAGACAATGCAGCTTGCATTGCACAAGTTCGAGAGGGATTCATCAAAGGAGATCGAACGAAGCACCTTCCACCAAAATTGTTTTATGCACATGAGCTCCAAAGGACGAAAGTGATCGAAGTTAAGCAAGTAAGATCAAGTAAAAACTTAGCCGATTTGTTCACCAAGGCACTTCCAAAGTCCACATTTCAGAAGTTGGTACACGGAATAGGCATGTGACGACTTAATCATCAGACAAATTAGCTGTTTCAGATCCATTGTATCGAGGGGGAGTATAACTTGTACATAATACTTTTGTTTTGCGTGTTGTACTCTTTTTCCTTAACTAAGATATTTTCCACTGGGTTTTTTTTTTCTTAGTAAGGTTTTAATGAGGCAACAAAAGCGCATATATCACCAACTAATTAATGGTGTATATCCAAGAGGGAGTGTTGTAAATATGGATAAATTACCATTATTATTTGGTGGCTATAACTTATGCCTTTTGGTTATCCATAACCTATGGCTTTTAGCATTATTCTATTTAATTGTCATCATGATAGTAAGCTCATTTGTAAGCCTATATAAGAGGCTCTTGTCAAGTTGATCAACACAAGTGAATGAAGAAATAATTTTCTCCATCTCCTTCTCTTTGTTTTACAATATATCTATAATTATTGAAGCTCAAGACAGATACCCCAAATAATGGGACAACAGTTCTGCTCGCAGATGCATGTCCCCATGCAAACACATGGGTCTTTAACAAAGACGTTTACACTATGTTTGGGAACATAGGAGGGAAGGGAGAGGAAAATTTGAGAGGAAGAAATATGGAGGGAGAGGAAAGTTAACTTTACCTCTCCTTGTTTGGATGACCAAAAAATTGGGAGAGAAAAAGTGAAAAAAATTAACTTTTTGTTTGTTTGTGGGACATAGATAAAATTACTGATTTGTCCTTAACTTGCTCATGATTTTTAAAATAATCAATTGATAGGAGTTAAACTCATCCGTTAGTTTATTTATGAGGTGTTTCATAAGTTGAGTTGTAGATTAACTAATCCACTAATATATATGAAGTTAACTAATAAATAAATCTATGAGACACCTCATAAACAAAAAAAAAAAATTCTAAATTTAATATATGCAAAGTTATTTGCCTAATCTTGTTAAAGGAAAAATCTATTACTTCCCAAAAAAGATAAAGGAAAAAAAAATCTATTTCCTTAATCTTGATAGAACTGAATTTAACATATATTGCAAGTAATATTTAACCTACATGTATATCTATAACAAACTACCGGAAGAAAATTTAACAAACTTCACAGAAATTTAACCTACATGTATATCTATAACAAACTAACAGAAAGAAAATTTAACAAACTACACAGAAATTTAACATATATAAATTTAACCTACGTGTATATCTATAACAAACTACCGGAAGAAAATTTAACAAACTACACAGAATTAACATACGTAAATTTAAACTTCATGTATATCTATAACAAACTAAACAGAAATTCGTATATTATATAGAGACTTATTTGTTTAATCATGATAGGGAAAAAATTTAAAATCAACAAAATTTAAAATAGAACAAAATAAAAGAGAGAAGATAGTTTGATTACCTGATATGTAGCAATCCCAACCGATAAATTTTTTGTGATATGTAAGCTGATAGGAGAGAAATATATAGAGTACGCGAAAAAAAAATGAACGGACAACCCAGAAAAAGAAAGAGAATTGATTGAGGGATAATTTGGTAAATATTATCCAATTTCCTCAATCACGTACATTTTTTTTTTCTCGGTTTTGGAAGAAATTTTTTTTTTGAGAGGCCTACCAAAATTTTTTTCTCCAGCTTTCCTTCCTCCTATTTTTTTGGCCCTTTCCAAACAACTTTTTTGTCCCATCCAAACAACTTAATTTCTTAATTTCTTTTCCCTCAAAATTTTCCCTTTTTTTCTTCTCCTCCTTCCCAAACATAGTGTTAAACTCCCATTTGGTCCGTGCGCGTACCGGCTCCCTGTCCAATCAAGTGCATGCACCATATAGGAGTCGGCAAACAAAGAACTTTTAACTATAGATGCAAGTAAAGATCAAGCATATCGACTTAGAAAGTTTTTTCCAAAACAAAAAAATGGAATCAGGTTATTAATTTGTGTACTTGCTGTAAGAAAAGAACTTGGATTAATTCTTTGATGCAACTTAGACATTTCTATTTGACATTTAAATAAAATAAAATCATCTACTATCCCATATATATGGAGTAACTTGTTGATCTTCCCAAATCTTGGAGCTAAATGACTAATCGCATTCTACTTAAAGACTACATTATTTATGTATAACCCAAGTAGTTAATATAAATCAATGTTACTAAAACCAGACCGGCAGTTCAACCGGGTCCAACCGGAATAGTGAATGTTTTCGATTCGATTCAAATTGAACATATATTTTTTAAGAACGACCGGTTTTAGAAAAACAAAAAAAATGGATCCAACTGTCAAGTCAGATGAACCGCGGTAGGTGTGAACCGAACCGGTTCAATTCATTAATTCATATTAACCCATGCATTTACGGTCAATTAATAAAAAAAAGAAGCTAAGTGTGTCTAATAAATTTATTGAATATTTAATAAATGTGTTTTCTGGACAACTCAAAAGCCATATTAAATGAATATGTTCATTATTTTTTTCCTAATCTACAACCATAGTAAGAATTGGATGGAGGGATTCATGTTGGGAATACAGTGTGACACAAACCGGAGTTATCCCATGAGATGCAATATTGAATTAGGCTTATATGTATTAAAAGAGAATTCTCCTGTAAGGCCTGAACAAATTTTAATTATCTATACCTCATGATCCTACTTCCTAGCCGATATGGGACTAAGTTATCAACTCCATTGTCACCCCTTTTTGAGCGCTCCATCGAAAACGAGATACAATCCAACAATCTCCACCTTAGCTCGTTTCCGCTAGCCGAATATAACCTTAGCACCCTTGTTACATTTGTCCGTTCCCGCTAGCCGAACAACCATTGCACCACTGCTATCTTTTGTTTGTTTCCGTCAGCCGAAAACCTTAGCACTCATGCAACCTTTATTCGTTTCAGCCAGTCGAGCACCCAGGAGATCCAACATATTATCATCTCGAACCGTTTCGACTATAGAACCAAACCGACACGTTCATCAACACCATCATTGTGTGCCAACCAAAATGCCTTGCTCCACAAAGCCAATCCATGTACTTGCTTATGCTCCCAACTCCACCTTGAGAAGAGAGCACATATATCCTCTTCATCCACACCACCATTGTGTGCCAACCACAATGTCTTGCTCCACCATGAGCTTGTCAAATCCACTTTTAAAGCTAATCTGTGTAGTTGCATGTTCGTATATCCGTGTATGTACATTAACGTTCAGTACCATCAGTATCGAACCAATTAAAGCCACGTGGAAAGTGATTTTTTCAATAGTTTTTTACCGTTAAGAAATTTATTTTTCCAACACCGTTAGTAAAATAAATTTGCCAACGGTTTTTACCGTTAGGAACATTCCCCACGCAATACTACTAACGGTAAAAAAGTGTTAGAATTTTTTTTCGTAACGTTTATAGTCGTTAGGAAATGACTGTTTTGGTGTAGTACAAAAACTCGTGCTGTAACATTGGGCTATGATACCACTTGTTGGGAATGCGGTGTAACCAAAACCGGAGTTGGCACATATGCCTTAAAAAGAATTCCCCTGTAAGGCCTGAACCAATTATAATTATCTACACCTCGTGATCCCACCTGCTACCCGATGTAGGACTAAATTACCTATTCCATGGTCAAACCATTTTTGAGCGCTCCACCGAAAACGAAATACAATACAACAATTCAAATAAAAGAGTATTGAATATTTAATTTTCTAAGAGACTGTGGTCAATAATATTTATAAGCAGCCATGCATGACCTTCTGCATGTAAACTTTGGCCGAGTAAATGTGTTTATAGCCAGACACTTTACATTTCAAGAAATGCTAAGTATTTTTTTTCGTATTAATAGAAAAACTACAAAAAACCGGTTTATCGGTTCGACCATGGTCCAACCACAGTCCGACTTGATTGATAAAATTTTGGTTCGGTTCGATTCTCGGTTTGGTTTTTAAAACATTGATATAAATAGCTTGCATGTCATATATTTTCAAATTCTTTTACGAAAAAGATATTTGGTACGCGCACGTGCACAAACGATACACGCATGCAGTCTAAAAAGGAGGAGGAGGAGTCCCGTCTCCCCTCCTGCTCTGCCGCCGCCTCCTATATCTCCTCCTCCGTTGACATCTCTCCCTTACCGCTCCGCCCTTCCCCATCGGCCGTTCCCTCCATCGGGTGCGTGCATCGTGCGGTGCACATTGCGCGTCCTAAATAGCACGGTTGTTCTTTTAGACCATCTCCAATGGGGGTTTCTATCTTTCCTATTTCCATGGAAGAAATCCATTTTAGAAAAAATTTCTCCCAATGGTGATTTCTATTACCATTTCTATCCTAGATGGCAATGATGTATGATGAAAACTTTCTAAGAGGGTTTCTACATGTAGAAACTCTCATAGAAATTTTTCTATCTCTCATGACAATTATTATTGGGTCCCACACCATTAAATTGGTCTTTTTATTATGTGACACATAGGATAGAAATGGAGAACCATTGGAGAAATTTTTTGTATGTCTACAATTTCTATATAGAAACTCTTCTAACTAGGATAAAAATCTCCTTAAAGTGCAATGCCAAATAGGAGAAGAACTCAATTTTAGAAATCACCATTGGAGATGGTCTTATGAAGCTTCCATCAGTTTCCTGCCTAATCTCCGGGTCTTTGTCTCCCACCCTTCAAAATTTGCATCCAACTTCCTAACTGACTCATGGTCAGCAAAGCTTGCGATTCACCATCAGCCTACTTGAATTGAATCACAACTAACAAGGAAGGAATTTTAGGCCTATTACATCACAGCCGTCACATAAATTGGTCAATTGGAATTTAGAATAATATATTGGTGGACCACGGCCTATGTAGAATGACAACAAGTTGTGAAGAGAGCATTGGCAAAAAATATGCTTTGTTCTACCTTAAAATGGAGAGCATGAGACGTGACCCTTTCCATTTATCAATCAGCATAGAAATAGTAAGACTAGTCGAAGTTGGTGAAACACTGTCAAGTTATCTACTATTTTACCACAAATAAAACTGTGGAAATTTGTTGATCTCATCTGCATGGTCCTATCTTGATTTAATTTTAGAACAGTATTTTAACAGGTTATTTCGATACTGCCATCTAGAACCCACTACTCATTTGGTTCATGGAAAGAAAGGGAAACCAAATACTTTCAAATGTCTAATATCTATGTGTGATACATTACAGGTGATCGACATCATATTGCATGTTTAGCATAATAATTGATTGTGGATTATGATAAGTTTTGATTATATTTATGTCAAGTCCAAGACTTTCATTATAATTAAAAATGAAGATACAAATTACTTAAGTTTTTACCATCTCAAATGGGTGCATGTATGAAAGATGTTGCGATGCATGTCCAGGAGAAATCAGTCGTTCTCAAACTAACTTTCATAGGTCTCAGCGGGTTGCTAGCCCTCGAAAGACCAAAAGTGAAAATTACCAATCTGAATATTGGTATTTCAATAATATAGATGCAACTATCAACTTACTTTGGGGAAAAAAGAAAGAAAACAATGTATATGCACTACTTAGGTGCATGTATAGCTTAAAGCAAGCTTGTAAATAATGACATCACAAGTTAGATAACTTACTTTTGGAATACATGTTTTTTTATAAACAAAAGTTATATGTGGGTGTATTTCAATTTTCATCTGAGTTACAAAAGGTTGAGATTTGTCCAGGTGCGTACGTTACCGCCATATACTTGTCTTCATCTTGTGGTTGATGTCCATTAGACGGGGGTTGATTTTGATCAGGTGGGTTGGCAAACGCTTCCACATGCGACCAACAATTGGTATCAGATCAAAGATTCGATTCGTTCTGGTCTGATACCCGACAATTGGTATCAGAGCTTTGGAGGTTCTGGCAACCATGTCTATGGAGCAGATGAGCACTCGTATGATCACGCTCATAGGGGAGAACTGGACGATTTGGAAGCCAAGGATGGAGGATCTACTCTGGTGCAAGGATTTACATGGTTCATTGGAGGGCGACTGCGCAAAGCCATCGGACAAAGCTGCTGAAGACTGGAAACGACTGGATAGGAAGGTCGTTGGATTTATCCGCCAATGGTTGGATGATTCGATGTTTCACCACGTGTCCATGGAGAGTTTGACAAAAGCATTGTGGGTGCTGTAGCACCTAGTTTTCCAGATGAGGGTAACTTTGAAATTTTATAATTATTATTATTATTTATTGATATTTATTCACATTATCAGTTTTGGTGATTTTTAATCATTTTTAAATTATTTAAAAACTGTTTTAAGTCATGACTTGTGATTTTGATGTGCTGCTAGTGATACCCTAGAGACTGCATGACCTAGAGCCTAACCATGTGATTAGGGATATTTAATTATCATTTTTAGCCTAGGGGTAATTTGGTTATTTTGGCTTATTTGAATTATTTGATTATTTATTGAATTGGTGAATTCTAGTTTGACTTTGACTTGTTGAGACCTATTGGACTAGCCTAGAGCCTAACCCTAGCTATCATAACCCTAATCTAACTTGAGTTAACCCATTTTAGACATTAGAAGTTAGTTTTAGAATGAGAGGATTAAGTTTAGAGTAAACTAGTCATGACTTATGGTTTAATGCAATGACTTACGATTTCATGACTTAATCACTTGTGACTTAAGAGCATAGCCCAAATAACTAAACCCTAACCCTAGAAATCAGCCCATGGCCAGCCACTTAGGGCTCTCCCCTTTCCTATAAGTATTCTTCCAATTAGTTCTTGCCTCTTTTGTATTGAAGGAGCACTTAGAGAAGGAAAGGTTTGTTAATTCTTCCCCATTCCATAAAATCTTCATTTTAAATTCTTTTCTACTCTAGTTTCTTGCATTAGAGCCTAATACCCTCTTATTTTCTGATTGTGGAGTTTAATCCCAGCTTTGGGACAATTTGGGAGCATTTGGCTAGCAAGGAAGAATCCCCCATTTAGAGCTTTTTTATGCTTTTGCACCTATAGGTAAAACTCCACAAATTGATCTAAATTTCTGTTTTCTTTGCATTTAGGGCTAGATCTAGGAGTCCCCTAGCTGTCCCTGAAGTTTGGGTCAATTTCGTGTCCGTTTGGTATCCGTATCGGACACGTGTCATAGAGTACGTATAGGTGTTCGATGAAATATCACTTAGGAATTTATTTTCAAAATTTGTAAATGTAATTATATGAATTTTTAGATCTAAATATTTAAATTAATTTTTGTGAAGGGTGTTAGGTATTTCTGTGTCGTTTTGTGTCAGTTTTTAGTGTTGGACATGCGCGCATTGGACACGTGCACTGTCCTACATCACGGGCTAGATTTCTCCTTGTATCGGACACGAGGACGCGCCAAATTTTGGGAGGATGTCAGGGCACTGACTGACATGGCTCTTCCAAAATTTGGGGCCAAATGGTATAGTGTGCGAGGAGTTCTCCTCCTCGCACTGGTCGCACTGGCCGTGCGCGCGGGTTGTGCACGCATGATTTTAGCCACTGACACGCACATTTAATTGACACGACACGTATCTTGGACACGTTGCAGGAACCCTAGAACCTAGCCCTATCCTAGGCGAACCCACATGCATGAGCACGAGACACGGGTCACACTGTGTCGTGTCCTAGAGCGACACACACGCGTGCACGACGCTGTGTGCCTGTGCAAGTGTCTGTGTGTGTTCGAACATGATTGGACACGCCGTGTCTTGTCGTGGGGACACCACAAGACTCGTGTGGCCCTATGACACTTACACTAATGTTTACCAACCAATAAATTGTAGTATTAACTTGATTTTAAGTTTCGAATTTCAAATTCCAATGTTGGACTGTTACCTACTGCCTGTTTTGAAAATGCTGAAGTTTAATGCCATTTTAAACTGATTTATCCTATTTAAATGCCATGTTAAATCACTCACACAGGTGTAAATACATTCTATAATGTTGATTATAGGTTGGTGTAAGGTCTTGGGACTTCGAATGGGATTTTTGATTGCTTGTTGAATGTAGGCTGATACATACCTTCAGTTTCTGAAAACTGAGATTGGGCTGTAACGCCCCAGTCCTAAAATACGTAGGACTAAGTACGTAGACATGCCAGCTGTATTCATACGAAATACATAGGTCTCGTATGAATACATAAGCTGTAAAATGCAGTAGTCCAAGATAAACTAAATCTCATCCACAATGAAAAGAATAATAATATAAATATCAACTCGAATATTTATGATACAATCGTTGGGCGGAGATAAAGTCCACTACCAACTATCTCAATGAAAGAAATGTGCATGAATCGAAAAATGGCAAGACGAACCAAGCGCAATCGTCTTCGAAAGAATGGAGAAGACCACGCCTCGGCTAGGATACCTGCGAAAAATATGAACACACACCTGGGGAAAAACCAGGTCCTCAGACGGACGTAGCAAGATACAGGAAGAACATGCTAATATGAACTGTCAGAACAAAATAATATATAAATGACTATCCTAGACACAAATATGCAAAGGAGATTATAACCGCCTAACGTGCAATTTAGAGGACAACTTTCATGCGCATGGGTGGGATTTTAGGCTATGTATACGTAACTGGCATCCAGTCATGTGTATCCGGCCGTAACGTCCAAAACGTCAGAGGGTATCTGTAAATATATCGCCACAGTTCCATCCGGAGACTGTGGTTTACCTGTTTGGCTTTCCATACGCACTAGCGACTGTCCTCCCCCAATATTTCCCACACTGTTCAAGTCATGTCCATGGCTCGTCCAGTTTTGTAACTGCTTGAGTCTCTAAAACCCTAGTCATAGCAGTTACGATCATCTACCGTCACACGACTTTAGAGATAGCTAGTCAATAAGTCGTGCCCCTAACAACATGTCTCAAACCGTGTAGTGTAAGTGTCACAGCCGAAGGAAGATATAAGGATATCCCCCAACTAGAAGGTAGTCCGCTAACGCTAAGTCAACATGCATAAAATAAAGTAACGACTAATAAAGTCGCTTGCACCCAAGTATGGCTTGGACGCGCAGTTTATAACAAAGGAAACTAATAATATGAACAAAATAAATAATGTAGAAAATAAATAATTGACAGTTAATTAGCAAGGTATACTTGCCTGATAGGCCGCCTGGTGTGGTGCTATGATCATGTGGCATGAAGTATGACTGCGGTGTTACAACAACTCAAAGGTCCTCTGACTAGGGCATGGGCTATTCCATCGTGTCCAGGACGGTCGGATTAAGTTAGGATTGATATAAGGATGGACAGAATTGGCGATGGGATAAGAGTAATGGGCAGAAGGATAATCGAAGTAAATGAATCGTTAATATATATATATATATATATATATATATATATATATATATATAAATATATATATATATATATATATATATATATATATATATATATATATATAGGAATTTATTAACTCTTTTTAATGCTCAAAAGTGATTTATAAGTCAAAATAAGTATAGGCTAAATACTTAGTGTAGAAGTCTTTCAGAACGATATTTCATTAGATAAATATTCTAGAAACCATATTTTAGGATAACCCACCTTTTGTCTAAGTACTTTTTAGTATACAAAATTAGGCGTTAATATTGAATAACATATATAGCGTTCAAAATCCAATTTTTGAAAATAATATAGGACAAGGCCTAGCACAATATTTTTATTACATCATAATATAAAAAATACAAATATATTTATTTAAAAATAACAATAATACTTACTAATAAAATAACCCTTAAAATATTTGTCAATACTACTAAAATATATTTTAAGGTATAATAACTATTATACATTTGTAAAAAAAAACACAAGCGTACATATATATAGTTTGTCCCAAAAATACATTTCAAGTGGAATAATACTAAGATAGTTAAATTACAACTATTATCTCACAGAATCAAGAAAATACTACTACTACTAATAATAATAATAATAATAATAATAATAATAATAATAATAATAATAATAATAATAATAATAATAATAATAATAATAATCTTATCACAATAAATAAATAAATAAATAAATAAATAAATAAATAAATACATAATGATCAAACCACTTCAGTCCTAAGTAAAACACTAGAACAAGGAAATAAGAAAGGAAGAGAGAGAGAGAGAGAGAGAGAGAGAGAGAGAGAGATTTAGAGAAGAAGAAAGAATTAGTTCTGGGAAGGAGGAAGAGGAAGGCGAGGGGAGATCGATGAGGAGGAGAGAGGAGAAGTGGGGAGCGGAAGAGGCGAGGAGGAGGCGTCGGCGGTGAGAGGGGTTTGGTGGAGGCACTGGTGGGCGGAGCTCGGCGGCGGAAGGGAAAGAGGCGCGGAGGCCAGGGAGGTCGGGAAAGGCTGCGGAGGCGGTGTGGAGACGCCGACGGCAGCTGCTCCGACGGGGGAAAGTGGTTTTGAGGGGGTTAGGCGCGTCTCTGGAGGTGGCCTCACTGGCGGCTGCCGGCGCTGGTCCAGAGGCGCTGGGTTCCCGACGCGGAGGCGGAGCTGCCGTCTCATGTCGGGGTTGCGACGAACCGGCAGAAGGGGGTCATCGACGGCTGGCACGACGGATGGCTCGCACGGAGGAAGGAAGAGGTGAAGGATTGGGAGTGGGTTACCACAGCTGGACGCCGCTGGCGGCTCACACGGATGGCTCGCACACGGCGTACGGCGGAGTCAGAGGTTAGTTTTAGATTTAGGGTTTTTAATTTCTTGGCTGGTTTGATGGTGGTGGTGGTGCTATAATTTTTGGCCGGGGCAGCGGTGGTGTGTGGCCGGAGTACGGCGGCGTAATGATGAGGACGACGGCGGTGGGTTATGTTCTGGTGGTCGGCGACCAGGGTGTTGGTGGTGGTTCTGGTGGTTGCGTTGACTTGGGGTGTTGGCCGGAAGGATGTAGGGGTGGTGGTCTTGAGGTGGTTGAAGATGGAGACGGTGGCCGTTGGCTGGAAGGTGGAGAAGAGGTGATGGCAGTGGCGGCGAGCAAGAACGTGGTACGATGGGTACGGCCGGGGGTTATGCAGCAGGAGGCCGCGGTGGTTCTACTGGGTTAGGGAAGAAGGCTGGGGGCGACGGTGTCTGGCTGGAAGGGGATTAGGATTAGGGTTTAGGAATTCGATTGTGTTGGGGTGTGTCCGACACGAAGTGGTTGGAATTGTATATGTAAAGGAAATATGGAATAAAAATTTTGGACACCGACACGTTGCACGACACTTATGGGTGGAGGAGAATTTTGTGGAATAAAATTTATGGAGGAGTACCTGCCTATTTATAGGACGTAGAAATTCCCAGTTAGTTAATGATTAGAATTGATTTAAAAATCTCAATAGATAATACCATATTAATTTAAATATATTTAAATTAAATTAAATCCAAATTCGAATCAAATTAAATCTAGGTAAATCTTTATCCATAAAATACATCCATATTTTTAAATCATAATAATTTATCTAAATATCAATCAAACAACATTTAAAAATATTTTTTTTGAACACTAATATTATAATAATAATTAATTTCGAAAATCACAATAATATTTTTAAATATTGATAGAAAATATTTGGAATTATCCTTTGTAAAATAAATAATTAAAATGTCTAAATTATGTATAATATTTCAAAATACCTTTTGTAGTAAAATTAAGATAAAATAATTTTTTGAAAATTTAAATCATCTACACGAATTAATTTTTGTGTACTTCGCATTCAACTAAAATATCTATGTATATATATATATATATATATATATATATATATATATATATATATATATATATATATATATATATATATATATATTTGAATTCGGTATAATTAAATAAAATTGCCACTAGTGTGACGAAAATTTCTTTTCAAACAAAAATAAAATATTTACTATAATAATATTGAAATGAAATATTTTTCTAAAATCTATAAATAAAGCGTTTTCAAAAAAAATATATCTCGTACATATTCGTACTCGACGAAATTTCGCGCGCGACGTTCAAATTCGAAAACAAAAAAAATCAATACCAAATAAAATTTTAAAATCTTAGTGAAAATTTAGGGGTTTTACATCCTACCCAACTTACAAGAATTTCGTCCTCGAAATAAAAATGAGTAGGGGGTTGAGAGGGTACAAGGGTATATCAATGAGGGACAATCAAATCACGATGTTCAAAACATGCATTAGAAAATTACGATTTTCAAGTACTGTCGAAATAAACATGATATGGTTATGGGTGAGGTCGCTAACTAACGTAAGTAAAAGATCAAGAGTCTTGGAAGTGAAGGTAAAATAATTTGAGAACAGGGGCACATGGTCCCTTGGAAAAGATAGTCATCTAGGTTTAGGGGGGTACGGCTAAGAAAACATTTCTAGTCATTCCTAAGTTGCAAACGATTAGATAGTCAAGGTAATAGTTTGAGGGCGTATAACTTGAGATGAGATTATAGTCACGTGGCTTGGTCGAAGGCTAAATAGCTATCATGGTCATAGGGGAACACTTGGTTTCTATCTATCAAGTACGAGTCTTCGTCTAACTAAGTGAAAGACGAAAACCAATATGAGGCCAAAGAAGTTGTTTTCGAATACCAATATGTGGTTCAAAGGCGAGTGAGTAATTCAAAAGAATTGCCAAGGCTATCGTGGATGGGATTCTAGAGGACAAGTTTAGCTATGTCCCCATCCACGTAGAACGATAAATAAAAGCGAACCAAAGTGCACTCGGTTGATTAGACCATCATGCACCGGTTCTGACTAGACAATATGTTTGTGAGCGCGCGCTCAATAGCATATGTCATGAACAAACTCGATAAAGAATAAGCTTGCAAAAACTAGGCTACATTAGCATCATTAGTCAAAACGGTAAATACATAGGTACGAGAGATTTAAGATTTAAAGAAGGTAGAATGATTCTAAGTCATACAGTCGTCCTATAGTCTTCTTGTCCAAGTCCTTGGTTGGCTAGATGAGTTAGGGTCCTCTAGATAAGCTTGCTAATATAGGTCACTAGGTCAAAGGGGTTGCTAGTTTACAAGGTATTCTACCCAACTTAAAGAATTAAACTAATGGGGTTTTGGGACAAAAGAGTCATGTTTACTTAGTATGGGTATCTTCCTAACCAACATCAAGCACGAAAGAAAGATAAGAGTTTATGGTAGAGGGGATCAAGTAAGATGCTAATCATGGAGTCAAGCGAGAGTTATGAAATCGAAATCGAAGAAGGAGGTCAAGTATGTGGATGAGATCCTAGACTTCTAATCCTATTCGCAGGCTTGCTTGGTACGGTAAAGTAACCAAACAATTTATCTTGACCTGCATGGGCCACCACAAAAACATGTAACGCCCCTAACAACATACGTAGGACTAAGTACGTAGACATGCCAGCTGTATTCAAACGAAATACATAGGTCTCGTATGAATACATAAGCTCTAAAATGCAGTAGTCCAAGACAAACTAAATCTCATCCACAATGAAAAGAATAATAATATAAATATCAACTCGAATATTTATGATACAATCGTTGGGCGGAGACAAAGTCCACTACCAACTATCTCAATGAAAGAAATGTGCATGAATCGAAAAATGGCAAGACGAACCAAGCGCAATCGTCTTCGAAAGAATGGAGAAGACCACGCCTCGGCTAGGATACCTGCGGAAAACATGAACACACACCTGGGGAAAAACCAGGTCCTCAGACGGACGTAGCAAGATACAGGAAGAACATGCTAATATGAACTGTCAGAACAAAATAATATATAAATGACTATCCTAGACACAAATATGCAAAGGAGATTCTAACCGCCTAACGTGCAATTTAGAGGACAACTTTCATGCGTATGGATGGGATTTTAGGCTATGTGTACGTAACTGGCATCCAGTCATCTGTATCCGGCCGTAACGTCCAAAACGTCAGAGGGTATCTGTAAATATATCGCCACAGTTCCATCCGGAGACTGTGGTTTTCCTGTTTGGCTTCCCATACGCACTAGCGACTGTCCTCCCCCAATATTTCCCATACTGTTCAAGTCATGTCCATGGCTCGTCCAGTTTTGTAACTGCTTGAGTCTCTAAAACCCTAGTCATAGTAGTTACGATCATCTACCGTCACACGACTTTAGAGATAGCTAGTCAATAAGTCGTGCCCCTAACAACATGTCTCAAACCGTGTAGTGTAAGTGTCACAGCCGAAGGAAGATATAAGGATATCTCCCAACTAGAAGGTAGTCCGCTAACGCTAAGTCAACATGCATAAAATAAAGTAACGACTAATAAAGTCGCTTGCACCCAAGTATGGCTTGGACGCACAGTTTATAACAAAGAAAACTAACAATATGAACAAAATAAATAATGCAGAAAATAAATAATTGACAGTTAATTAGCAAGGTATACTTGCCTGATAGGCCGCCTGGTGTGGTGCTATGATCATGTGGCATGAAGTATGACTGCGGTGTTACAACAACTCAAAGGTCCTCTGACTAGGGCATGGGCTATTCCATCGTGTCCAGGTCGGTCAGATTAAGTTAGGATTGATATGAGGATGGACAGAATTGGCGATGGGATAAGAGTAATGGGCAGAAGGATAATCGAAGTAAATGAATCATTAATATATATATAAATATATAAATATATATATATATATATATATATATATATATAGGAATTTATTAACTCTTCTTAATGCTCAAAAGTGATTTATAAGTCAAAATAAGTATAGGCTAAATACTTAGTGTAGAAGTCTTTCAGAACGATATTTCATTAGATAAATATTCTAGAAACCATATTTTAGGATAACCCACCTTTTGTCTAATACTTTTTAGTATACAAAATTAGGCGTTAATATTGAATAACTTATATAGCGTTCAAAATCCAATTTTTGAAAATAATATAGGACAATGCCTAGCACAATATTTTTATTACATCATAATATGAAAAATACAAATATATTTATTTAAAAATAACAATAATACTTACTAATAAAATAACCCTTAAAATATTTGTCAATACTACTAAAATATATTTTAAGGTATAATAACTATTATACATTTGTAAAAAAAAACACATGCGTACATATATATAGTTTATCCCAAAAATACATTTCAAGTGAAATAATACTAAGATAGTTAAATTACAACTATTATCTCACAGAATCAAGAAAATACTAATAATAATAATAATCATCTTATCACAATAAATAAATAAATAAATAAATAATGATCAAACCACTTCAGTCCTAAGTAAAATACTAGAACAAGGAAATAAGAAAGGAAGAGAGAGAGAGAGAGAGAGATTTAGAGAAGAAGAAAGAATTATTTCTGGGAAGGAGGAAGAGGAAGGCGAGGGGAGATCGATGAGGAGGAGAGAGGAGAAGTGGGGAGCGGAAGAGGCGAGGAGGAGGCGTCGGCGGTGAAAGGGGTTTGGTGGAGGCGCTGGTGGACGGAGCTCGGCGGCGGAAGGGAAAGAGGCGCGGAGGCCAGGGAGGTCGGGAAAGGCTGCGGAGGCGGTGTGGAGACGCCGGCGACAGCTGCTCCGGCGGAGGAAAGTGGTTTTGAGGGGGTTAGGCGCGTCTCCGGAGGAGGCCTCACCGGCGGCTGCCGGCGCTGGTCCAGAGGCGCTGGGTTGCCGGCACGGAGGCGGAGCTGCGGTCTCATGTCGGGGTTGCGACGAACCGGCGGAAGGGGGTCATCGACGGCTGGCACGGCGGATGGCTTGCGCGGAGGAAGGCGGAGGTGAAGGATTGGGAGTGGGTTACCACAGCTGGACGCCGCTGGCGGCTCACACGGATGGCTCGCACACGGCGTACGGCGGAGTCAGATGTTAGTTTTAGATTTAGGGTTTTTAATTTCTTGGCTGGTTTGATGGTGGTGGTGGTGCTATGATTTTTGGCCGGGGCAGCGGTGGTGTGTGGCCGGAGTACGGCGGTGTAATGATGAGGACGACGGCGGTGGGTTATGTTCTGGTGGTCGGCGACCAGGGTGTTGGTGGTGGTTCTGGTGGTTGCGGTGACTTGGGGTGTTGGCCGAAAGGATGTAGGGGTGGTGGTCGTGAGGTGGTTGAAGATGGAGACGGTGGCCGTTGGCTGGAAGGTTGAGAAGAGGTGATGGCAGTGGCGGCGAGCGGGAATGTGGTCCGATGGGTACGGCCGGGGGTTATGCAGCAGGAGGCCGCGGTGGTTCTACTGGGTTAGGGGAGAAGGATGGGGGCAACGGTGTCTGGCTGGAAGGGGATTAGGATTAGGGTTTAGGAATTCGATTGTGTCGGGGTGTGTCCGACACGAAGTGGTTGGAATTGTATATGTAAAGAAAATATGGAATAAGAATTTTGGACACCGACACGTTGCACGACACTTATGGGTGGAGGAGAATTTTGTGGAATAAAATTTATGGAGGAGTACCTGCCTATTTATAGGACGTGAAAATTTTCATATGATTAGAATTGATTTAAAAATCTCAATAGATAATACCATATTAATTTAAATATATTTAAAGTAAATTAAATTCAAATTCGATTCAAATTAAATCTAGGTAAATCTTTATCCATAAAATACATCCATATTTTTAAATCATAATAATTTATCTAAATATCAATCAAACAACATTTAAAAATATTTTTTTGAACACTAATATTATAATAATAATTAATTTCGAAAATAACAATAATATTTTTAAATATTGATAGAAAATATTTGGAATTATCCTTTGTAAAATAAATAATTAAAATGTCTAAATTATGTATAATATTTCAAAATACCTTTTGTAGTAAAATTAAGATAAAATAATTTTTTGAAAATTTAAATCGTCTACACGAATTAATTTTCGTGTACTTCGCATTCAACTAAAATATATATATATATATATATATATATATATATATATATATATATATATATTTGAAATCGGTATAATTAAATAAAATTGCCACTAGTGTGACAAAAATTTCTTTTCAAACAAAAATAAAATATTTACTATAATAATATTGAAATGAAATGTTTTTCTAAAATCTATAAATAAAGCGTTTTCAAAAAAAATATATATTTCGTACATATTCGTACTCGACGAAATTTCGCGCGCGACGTTCAAATTCGAAAACAAAAAAAATTCAATACCAAATAAATTTTTTAAAATCTTAGTGAAAATTTAGGGGTTTTACAGGGCTCCTTTCAAACTGATTTTAATTGATGATTATTGTTATATTAAATTGATTGTACACATGTATTAGTACATGCTGAGTAGGTTTTGCAAGGGCTGTGGACTGATTCATGTGTTTCAGTTTTGATTTGGATTTTCAGTCCAGTTTTCAAACTGATTTCTGAATGTTTATTTCCATGTTTAAATTCAATTAAATGAGTATTAGTTACTGTTAATGATAACTGTTGTAACACCCCAGAACCAGAATACAGGAGAGCGGGGGCGTACATAGCCAGCTACGTATATTGAAGTGCAACCCACCTCGCTATATGGTCACGGCTGTCTAGATACATGAGGGTTTAACTACAAGCCAACAGTCTCCTATGGTCATGAACAAGCCTATTGTCTCAATCTCAAGTAAGCAATAATAGTTTCAAGATGTCAGAGCACCAAATATATAATAGCAAGGCGTCCCATACATTACATATTTGATGATCATGAAGCTAGTCGTACAAAATATGAAGACTAGCAAGAGTTCAGTCATACCTGATCAACCCTAGGATCTGTCAATCATGTTACAGCCCGTAGGCAGACAGTAAATAAAGGTACAACCGAGCTAACAAGTGCTCGTCGGCTAAACGCATCAAAAGAATAATTTTACAATAAAATGGAGGAACAAAAAGAAACCCACTCGTTGCCAGGGTTACGCCTGGTGGTCACCATCTGGCTGGAATGTAGGTAGATCCTCTAGAGCTGCTCCGATATCTGGCCATACAAAACCAGTTGGGTCAGACCCCAGAAAGAGTAAGTGCCACAAAGAAAGCTTTACTTAGGAACTAAAACCAGCAAATCACAATAGAATATTTAAGATAATAAATAAGGATTGATAATAATAGAGATAACAATAGTAAACTGAGTACGAGAAAACCATTCAAGTAGCCAGGTCACAACCCTTAAATCAAACAAAGATCGGGGTTGCAATCCTTCGCCTGAATAGAAACCCGCCTCAATTACTATTGGTACAATGAAGATAATAAATGAAGAGAGGACACAGAACTGCTCCGGGAGCCAGGTTACAACCCTTAAACCAAACAAGGACCGGAATTGTAACCCTTCGCCTGAACAGAACTGGACCCCTGATCTTTATTGTTAAGGCCAGTATAGATAATCATGGCGCTGAAATAAGTAAAACATGACGAGCATGGCCTGGAGTTACAATAAGACAATAAACGAAGAGAGGACACAGAACTGCTCCGGGAGCCTGATTACAACCCTTAAACCAAACAAGGACCGGGGTTGTAACCCTTCACCTGAACAGAACTGGACCCCCGATCGTTATTGTTAAGGCAAGCATCAATAATCATGTCATGTCACAATCTTGTACAGGATCAGGATAAGACTAAGCTGGAATAAACTCCATCCAATCAATCACGGCCAATCAAGAGTACGACTTGATACTTTAACTAACTAGGGTTATCACAGGCCTAGTTACTAGCAAGACGCAATGAGATTATCCCAACAGCCACAAGCCCTGCAGACCATCCGGTTATCCAGGTCGAATGTCCGTTTATGTAGAATGCAACACGTAACTGTGTGCTAGAAATGTGCCCTACTCGTCGGTAGGCTACAAGTCCACTGAATGCGCCCAGATAACGGGATTGCCTGTAGCTGGAAATCTCTTCATGACTACTGAATCATTCTAGTTAATTAGCCTTAGTCAATTTCAGTAGATACCCCTGACCGTGGTACTCAGGGATCCCCATCCTAGACATGATGCAAGACAGTACCAGTTTATTTGTACAAACACAATTGCCCACGGTGTCTAGGTCTTTCATACTTGTCATGTTAGGCTAGCTGTCTTAACAGCATGCCATGATATATCATGTCAGTTTACTTGTTTAAGAGTGCTCCACGGTGGGCCACTATCGTGTTCTATTCTTACCTTATCATGAATGAGAGAAACTTGCATAAAATAACAAGTGACATATTCTTGAAGCTAAGGAAAAGATCTACAACTTTCATGTTTTGAGTTTTTCAAGATTCTAGCTATAAAAAACTTAACAGGCAAAACCAGTAAAATAGAGCAATTCCGGCGCATGGGATTCCTGTACCATCGGCGTGTGGGATTTCTGCATAATCGGCGCATGGGATTCCTGCACGAATTAGTGCGTGGGATTCCTGCACGAATCAGCGCATGGGATTCTTGCACAAATCGATGCGTGGGATTCCTGCACGAATTGGCACGTGGGATTCCTGTACCAATCGGCGCATGGGATTCCTGTACCAATCGGCGCGTGGGATTCCTGCACGAATCGACGCATGGGATTCCTGCACCAATCGGCATATGGGATTCCTCTACAATTGGCGTGTGGGATTCCTGCACGAATCTGCGCATGGGATTCCTGCACGAATCAGCACGTGGGATTTCTGTACGATCGACGCATGGGATTCCTGCACGAATCGGCGCGTAGGATTCCTGCACGAATCGGCACGTGGGATTCCTGCACAAATCGACGCGTGGGTTGTATTGCCGGGACCTCACAGCGCATGGCCTCCCGGGCGCATGGGGGTCATCATCCCCAAACAGCAAGTTCAGCCATAAAAGTTTCGAAAACTTGTCATGGCCATAACTTACTCATCCGAAGTCGAAATCAAGCAAAACAAAAGCCAAAACTACATGAAATTGAATTCTCTACAATATAGAACCATTAGTTTTCGAAAATAAGTTTTAGAGATCAAAACCAAAAAAAATTGAAAAGTTATAAACTTAGATCTACAAGAATCCATCCATCAAATCAAAAAATGTCAAGTTCTAAAGAGGCTTAGAAGCAAGTAAAGAAGATAATGGATCAATAAAAGTTGAGATCCATCATGAAACAAGTTTGCACTTGCCTAATCTCTCACTCTCTTTCTCCTGGTGGTTGAAGAAGTAATGGTGGAGAGTAAATAAAGAAGGAAGGAAATAATGATGAGAGAGAAAAGAAAGCGGTTATAAATAAGGAGGGTGGTGGTAGGTAGGAGGGTTCACCTTTGGTTCATGATGAACCAAAGCAAACCAAACCAAGCTAAACCAACCCAAGAATAAACCAATCAATGAAATGCTAGAATAAATCAAGAAGGAAGACATACAATACGGGTCAAATTACGTATACGTATACCAAGATACGCAATACGAACCACAGGCATTACAACTCTACCCACCTTAAAAGAATTCCGTCCTCGGAATTTATTTAAGAGGCTAGAGGGGACAAGAACAAGCTATACTATTCACAGGCAAGCTATACTAATCAAGCAATCAATTTATTATTCATGCAAGCAAGGAATCGAAGGCATGAGGCATAAGAAAGATATTATACCTCACGAATCAAACAGGTCGGGATATCGCGATCGGATATCATCCTCACGCTTCCACGTTGACTCACCCAAAGAGTGATGACCCCAAGCAACTCGGACTAACTTGATAGTCTTGTTCTTGAGTATCTTCTCTCTTTGGTCCAATATAGACACATGCCTCTCCTCATACGAAAGGTTGGTACCAACAACCAATTCCGAATGATCTAGGATGTGGCTAGGGTCCGGGATATACTGTCGCAGTTGGGATACATGGAACACATTATGCACCTCACATAGCGACGACGGAAGAGCAAGACGATAGGATACATCTCCTACTCGCTCCAGAATATCGAACGGTCCTATATACCTAGGACTAAGCTTTTCCCGTTGTTTGCCATTAAATTTTTTTTATTGCAAATCTCAATACAAACAGAACAGTGTTACAATATAGGACTTAGATGTAGTCCTAGGAGTATACTTTTATTTATCTGGGTCCCTTGTGCCGATGGAGTGAGTGGTAATGCGTTGACTCCGTTGACGATCTGACGACGGTTATCGGTTCTCTGAAGGTCTGGATTGCTCTGGGTGCTGGAGCTTGCTTAGAGAAGGAAGACGTTGAATGTCTGTATCTGCCTCTCTGGTGGTGTGTTCGTTCATGGGTGAGAAGGAAATGATCCCTCTATTTATAGCTTTGCAGGCTGGCTGCTCATGCACGCATATGTAGGATGCGCTTGGACGTAGGGACTCCACGTGGTGATTGCTGATGGAGGCGCATGAACGATACGCCCTGATCGAGGGGTTAAATTCTTCATACTGCTGTTGTGGGTCGGCACGTAGCGAAGGAGAAGATCTTTCTGTTGCTGAGATTTTGGGTGAGTTGAGTCAAAGGACACGTGTCATCGACCCATGGCTCAGAGATCTCGGATTTGATGGGGAATGATCTGGTAGGATGCGCCTAGGATTGGGCGCATGAGGAGGCTTTGACTCGTAACCTTTAGGAGTCACGAACCATTCGGGGCGCATGGCTTTTGAGGCGCATGCGAGGCTTCAGTAGTGACTTAACTCCTGTCTTTCAGGATCAGAGAGAAGTCTGGGACGCATGGCTTTTGAGGCGCATGCAGAGCTTTAATGGTGACTTTTCTTTTGTCTCTAGGGATCAGTAAAAAGTCTAAGGCGTATGGCTTTTGAGGCGCATGCAGATTTAGGTGCATGGCTGCAGAGGCGCATGCGAGATGATTAGGTGGCCACGTGGCAGTAGCCATCGGAGGAAAGTAATCATGATGCTGACATTGGCGACGCTTCGTCTTCTGAACTGTTCAGACTTCGGGAGGCATGCTGCCAACTCTGTCGTTTCAGCATTTAATATTTTTGACATTTGATGGACAGTTGAGTGGGCGCATCGGTCGGTGTTCTACTAGGCGTATGGGGACGCATGGGGGCGCTTCCCCTGTGATGCGCTTGGTGTTGAAGGGCGCGTCTGTGTGATGCGCTTGATGTTGAGTGGCACGTCTATGTGATGTACTTGATGTTGAAGGACGCGTCTGTGTGATGCGCGGTCTGGCCGGCGCATCCGCTTCGTAACACGTCTTTAATGGTGCGACTGTTACGATCTTCGAGTGCTTTAAATAGCCGTTTTGACTTGGCTGAATACGAAGCGTCCGGTTCATCCATTTAATGCAAATTTATTATACAGAATTCGGAGAGTCATCCACTTGGCGCATGGGTTTGATTTGCCCGACCTATAAATAGTGGCATAGAGAGAGTTTGCTTTTTATTCTCTCACGTTCCTCCGACATGAACTTGTTTACTCGGATGCATTCTGTTGATGAGATACTCTCGAGGGTGAAGATGCGACGCAATGTCTTCATTAATGCACTTGAAGGTGACTGTTACATCCAAAAGTCAAAGTCGAGGGCTTCCGCGGCAAGCGGAAGGTGTCTGTTGCATCCAAAGATCGGGATGCTCGATCCTCGTCTTTGTTATTCCGGAAGAGCCGTAGATCGGAATGGCGGTGCTGCGGCTTTGAGGGCTCTTTCTTCCTTCAAAGTGGGTGTTGCCCACTCTGGTTGTGTTGAAAACTGCTCCTTTAGCCGCGATTTGGATTGCGGTCTTCCTTGGTCTTTGGAGGCTCTTTCGAAGCCTCCCCTGGCCACAGGTTGGCTTGCGGTGCTCTTCTCTTCCTCGGTTTGGGGAGCACTTCCTCCAGCTAGAGGGTTGATTGTCACCCTCGTTCTGCCCAATGAATGCTTTATTAGTCGAATCATTTCGACGGCGGTGAGCCTGGCTGGAAGAGTGGCACATAACTGGGCTACTGAAGGGATGCACATAGCTGAGCCGCTGAAAAGGATATGCCCTGCTGAGGGCGCATGGTGGGATGTGCCTGACTGAGGGTGCATGGTGATTGCTGCGCCTATTTGAGGGCGCATGGTGGCTGCTGGCTGTAGACTTAGGATCTTTTCTTTTGTAGAAATTCTCCTTTGTACAATCTTTTCTAGACATGTAATAGACTTTTATATGTAAAATAAGAAGTCCTCTTTCAATGTCTATATTCGATGTTTTTGCTATGAATTACTCTGTCCAAGCTCTGGTACATGTAGTGTCTGGCGCATAGGCTTTCTGGTTCTGAAATTCCATGCTTCTACAAGACCCCCTTCAAAGTTTTTAAAACTTTTGGACAAGTTTTGGAATACTTTGAATAAGAAGCATGGCGGTTGGGGCGCATGACTGTCGGGGCGCATAGATACTCCGCACATCAGTGACGGGGCACATGCTCCGCTCAGTTAATGCAAATGATAACGTCTCGATAACCAAGAATGATTAATGATGATCTTTTTGGTTTTATTTGCGGTTATCTCTTCACAGAACCCGAGGCGACGGCTGAGGTCACACTTCATCGGTTCACGCGTGCGACTAAGCCTATAAATAGGTATGAGATAGAGAGAGAGAGAGAGTTCTTCTTCTCTTTGCTTTTGCCTTTTAGAGTTCTACTTCACAAAAACCCTAACTTTCTTCTCACAAGCGATGGCTCCCAAGACTCCTCGCAGCGGTGCTGGCAAGGGAAAGGAGTCGGCGGAGTTTGCCGAAGAGGATGCTCCTGTCACCATTGTGACTCCGGCCGACGTTCGACCCGCAGTGACGGGTGGGTGTCGTCTCTTCCACTATTTTCTTTATTCAGACGAGCTTTGGATCATACGGCTGAGTTAGTGTGCCCTAACTCTCTGCTGCCGACGCGCATGGACTTCTGTCCTGATGATGCGCCGAGGTTTTATCCCGTCGACGTGCATAGCTTTAGGCCTTTATTATGCACCGAGGTTTACCTGCTGACGCGCATGGGTTTACACCCTGATAATGCGCCGAAGCCTCTGCTGACGCGCATGTGTTTACGCCCTGATGATGCACCGAAGCCTCTGCTGACGCGCATGGGTTCACACCCTGATGATGCGCCGAAGCCCCTCTGCTAAAGCACATGGGTTTACACCCTGATGATGCGCCGAAGCTTTTGCTGACGCACGTGGGTTTACACCCTGATGATGCGCCAGGTTGCTTGACACACTTTGTCTTTTTTTTGCATGACTTTTGTTTTTGTTGTGTTAGTGTTGATGACAATTCCTTTGCTGAATGAAGTCCTTCCGGATGCTTCTCTTTGTCAAATGGGGGTTGATTTTGACGAGACGGTTATCAACCCAGCGAAGGATGCTATCTTACAGAATCAACCTCCTGAGAGAATGCTGCAGATCCAGAATCAGTTGTCGATTTTCCTCCAGAGTATGATGGAGAGCGGTAAACTGAAATCTGCTGAATCCGAGGATGTGACTTTCTTAAAACCTGCCTTTCTGTTCGGTGACCGACTGATCTCTTCCGAGGCGAAGATACTGAAGATCAAAGAAGACTAGTTATTCTCTGCAAAAGGCATGGTGCTGTACATGCGACAACTTGACCGCCAGTTGCCGCTGACGGCCTTCTACCGTTTAGCTTCCAAGGGAAGGATGCCCTGGGAGCTTACTCCTTCTCAAGGAGGGGCCTTGGGAGGTACTCTTTCAATTGATGCTACCTCGAATCAGAGGGATACCTTGGCCTCTTCGCGAGCCGGTCCCTCGTTTAGTTACCTAACTTTGCGTCCTGGGAGCCTCTACAGTGAAGTCCCTAGTGACACTTTTGCCTTCAGTGCCTCAACCTTTGCAAATTGGATGCTGACATCGAGGGTCACGTATCCGAAAGGTGGCTTTAGGGTTGAAGGTTGGTGTCACCACATGCCGAAGTGGGACGAGTTGACCATTTGGGTGCTTTCGAAGTTCAAGGCTGAGCTTGAGAAGATTGGGATGACGACCGCTATTTGTGCCACACAGGTTGGCATGGATCTCAATAAGCCTATGTTCCTTGTACTCTTGGAATTGTTCAATGCCCAGACTGGCACCTTCTTTACTCCAGTGGGGGAGTTGGGGTTGGCTCTCCATGAGATGTATGAAGTGTCCAAGCTTCCTTGGGGCTCAAAACCGTACGAGGAATATTTTCCATCGAATGAAGAGATCCAGGTTCTAGAAAATAAGGACCCGGAGATGATGGCTGTTTTCAAAGAGGTGGTGAGCCATCATTATCGGATGCATCGGAAGGACAAAGGTAGGACTCAGCCTCATGTGACTGCTTGGAGGGATTATGTCTTCAAGCAGGATTTGGCGGATTCTTCGAAGATCCGATTTATGACTCCGCAAGGGCTGAAACCCGCGGAAGTGACTTCTGAAATGAGCCGACTGGACGAGAGGACCTTCCGTTCAAATGAGAGTGGCAAAAATGCGCATAGCTGCTTCTAGCAATGTGCGCACCGGATGTCATCTAAGGCGGTGTTAACAGCATACTTGATGATATGGCTCCGGGATTGTGTGTTTGCGGGCGGATCTGGTGCCATAGAAAGAGTACACCGGAACCTCATTTTGCCCATCGTAAAATTAGTCTTTGGTCGTCCTTTAGCTCTCCTCCCGGCGATGGTGTGTAACCTGTTGCGGGGTTTGATGACCTTTGCTGATGATGTGATCCATGGGAGAGGTAGAAACGACAACTTTTCCCGAGCCGAACTACCATTCCATTATCTTATGGGATGGTTGATTCTGTATCATCCGAACGTGATGAGTCCAGGTCCGGAGGAGGATCACATTGAAGGAGATGCTTTTATCCGCCGCTTCTATTAGAGGAAGTGGTTACACACTGGCGTCGCCGTTTGGAGGAGAGTTTTGTCTTACCTTCAAGGGTGGGAGATTGTCAAGATCGGTCCCATCTTTAAAGATTTTGAGGCTGACCAAGATTTAGACGACTCTGGTGAAGATGCAATTACTCTACCGAAATGGGATTTTCGTTGGTTGTAAAGTATTCGGCCTTCTCACTTGGTCTACCGCAACCAAAATAGGTGTTATCTGGAGCCATATCTGCCCAGCCGGTTCGCTCGCCAGTTTGGCTATACCCAGCTAATGTTACGGAATCCCAGTAACAGTCTGGGGTTCATCAGAAGTTTGCTGGATGGAGCCCGGGGCTGGCAATATTATAATGCCGGGTGCACTGGTGTTCATTTTACTGCGCGAGTTCGTAACCCTTGGCCACAAATCCTGTATTCGACCGTTAAACTGTATTGCACAATGAATACTATGTCTCCAGTTATGATAGGGAGACTAGTTTCATCATTATAACTCAGTTGGAGGCCACGGCGTATATGTTGATAGTGGCTCGGTCATATCGTCTACCAGAATTGGTGGGATATCAGGCTGCTGCTGCAGCATCAGTGAGAGATCCCTCTGTTGGAAAGAGACGGGCCGACGCAGAAGCCGGTTCGTCTGTACCAAAAAGGCCGAGAAAAACTACGACTCCAAAGGCTACGGGAATGCCGTCTGTAACGCCAGTGGAATCAGCTCTTGTTGAGGTAAAGTATCCTCCGTAATTTTGGCTCATCTTGTCATTTTGGTGACTTGTGCTTTTTCTTGTAGGGATCATCGAAGAAGAAGACTCGTATTTCGAAACCGGGTGTCAGTAAACCGAAGGAGGTGGCAAGCTCTTCTGACGAGCGTATTCCTCCGATGGTAATGTCTCCAATGGAGGAGAATCCTGAAGATGTTATTCCTGCAGAGGTTTTAGTATCTCCAGACTTTGTTGAAAGAGATGCGAAGGTTGCTGCAACTTCCGGGATGGTGCCAGCTGCCGTAGGGGCCTTGGACATTGAGGATCCATCGGACATGGGAATTTGTGATGATGAAGTGGAGTGGAGTTCATCGTCTTCGGATGACGTCGCTCCAGAGTTGCAAGAGTCTGTTGCGGGGACAACAGATGCAGTTGGAACAGAGGAGAGGGTTGATTCCCCTCCTTGTCATGATGAGGAGAGGTCGGCTGTAACATTGCCGAGACCTACCCCAGACTCAGCAGCAGAAGCTGAGGTGGCTACCGATCAGGAGGTAGCGACAGATCCCGTCCCTGTAGAGGGATTTGATAAGGAGAATGAGACCCGTTTGGCGGTCCTGACTCCCGGGGCGAGTCAGGAGACAAGTGTTGATCTCCCCGTTCTGCTAGGGGAAGTACTGGTTGCTGATAGTACGTTGGAGGCTGATGAGGTGGCCACTGACATCGGTGGTTCTTCTGAATTTGAGAGGGGTAAGGGTTTGATGGAATCCTCTATTGCTCCTTCCACTTGGGGTACTATCTCGACGCCTGTCTCGGCTTCTTCTGTTCCCTTGGCTTCTCAGGCTAGTAGTCAAGCCCCTACTGATGAAGAGTCTGTCGATACCAAGGGTCCAGCCTCGCGGATTGAGGCAGGCAGGCCTTCCTGCGGTCCGCCTGCTAAAGCAGCTCCTCCGACTCCTTCTATGACGCTGTAGGTGCTGGCGGATGCAGATAAATACGTGAAATTCATTATCGAGGCAGTTTATAAAATGCTGCAGAGGGGTGTACCGGCCGTGATGGACGCCAATGGAAGTTTTGCGACGGCAAGAACTCTGGCAATGCCTCATATCAATTTGATCCGTCTTTATTAGGGCCATGATCATATGACCGACATTCTAGAAGCCTCAGTGGTTGAGTTGGACCAGCGGCTTTCCGAATTGCAGCGCATCTAGCGAAACGACCTCTCCGTCCTGATAGATACGGAGAAGGAGAAGATGATCGCCGAAACTGAGTCTTCTTACCAGGCCACTGTGAGTGTCTGGGAACACGAAGTGGCTGAGACTGAAGCTGCAGTGGAGCGGTTGTCTCAGTCTACGTGGGAGACGGTGGAGGCGCGAACTGCGTTGGACGCTAGTATCGCGGAGATTGACGCCCAGATCCGTCGCCTTGAGGACCAGCAGGCCCGACTCCTATTAGACGTCGAACGTGTCCAGGCTGAACACGTAGCATTCAAGAAGAAAGAGGCAGCTTTTATCCATCGGGCTCTTGCCCTGGCTCAGCAGCGGCAGCAGCTGGATGAGAAGCATGAGAATGATACTTCTCCTGAGACTATTGAAGCGATGTGTCAAGAGGCTGAACGTCGAGTCTTGGCGACTGTGGAGACTCGGGCGACAGATTTGAGGCGTCGGATTGAAGAGCTTTCAGCCAACCCTGGGGATGTTTAGGGCTTGTAGTCTATTCTTTTTGTGTATTTGCAACTCTTGCTGGGGATAGTGTAATCCTTTACTCTCCTTTTTTTAGAAAATAAAAAAGTACACAATTTTCTGTGATGTGTTCATTTTTTCTTGTCATAAACTTTGATGATTTGTGTGGACCTATTATCTTTTGCGCACCTTGGTTTTTAGGTACAGATAATAAGTTTGAAAGAACCAACATGTTTGTTCAGAGGTAATGTGGACGTGGCAAACATGGGATTAAAAATGATAGAATCTTCCCACTCAGAGGTGTTATGGACGTGGTAGGAATGACTCTAGAGGATACGCAGAACTACTCAAAGGTAATGTGGACGTGGAAGTTCTGCGATTAATGTACAGCAACGCAGGGATTGTCTGTACGGGATGTTTACTCAGAGGTAATGTGGACGTGGTAAACATGATGGGTAGCATAGTCTTATGGGATGTACGATTCCGCTTTATAGGGTGTAGGGGGACAACTCAGAGGTGATGTGGACGTGGTTGTCCTTCTACTGGAGGATGCTACGGAACAGCTGGGTTCCGGAAGCGTATGATTTTGTGGAAGAGAATTGTCTATGAGCCCTAATGATTGGGTCCACAGATCCCCTGGTGGAAGCACATGTCCGAAAGATGTCAAGAGTAGTACTTCTTTAGAAACTTGTCGTTGATGGGCATCATGAACAAGTCCCCATTGGGTTTGGCGAGGCAGTAAGCACCGTTTGAGTATACCGTCTCTACGATAAAAGTTCCTTCCCACTTGGGCTCAAACTTTCCTGGTGTCTTGTGAGTCAACACCATCGGCCTACTGACTGCCAGAACCAGGTCGCCTACTTGGAAAGTCCTCTGCTTGACCTTCTTGTTGAAAGCCTGTGATATACGGGCTTGGTAAAGTTTGATGCGTTGTTGAGCTAGGAGACGCTTTTCGTCAAGTGCCTCCAGTTCCAGCAGACGATGACGTTGATTGTCCTCTTCTATAAGTTGGTTTGTGATTGCTACAAGGAGAGAGGGTATATGGATCTCGAGAGGCAGTACCGCTTCGCTCCCGTAGACCAGGAAGAATGGTGTGTTTCCTGTTGGTGTCTGTACCATCGTACGGTAGGCCCAAAGGCATTCGCCGAGCTTTTCGCCCCAGTCGCATTTGTTGGATGACACGACCTTTTTGAGTAGCCTGACGATAGTCTTGTTGAACGCCTCGGCCAATCCGTTTGCTGCCAGATTGTAGGCGGTTGATGCCACATTTTGAATGCGATCCTTGTCACAGAATCTGTTGAAAATATGGCTGATGAACTGAGGACCATTATCGTGGATGATCCTCCGGGGTACTCCAAAACGGTAGATGACGTGGTATTTGATGAAGCTGATCACCCTGGAGCTTTTTACTTCTACCAGTGGAACTGCTTCTGTCCATTTGGAGAAGTAGTCAGTGATGGCTTGGATGAAGCGGTGTCCTCTTGATGAAGGAGGGGTGATCGGTCCTACAATGTCCATGCCCCAAGGCTCGAAGGGCCAGGAGGCGACTGTAGGATGTAGCAGTTCTGACGGCGTATGAATGAAGTCCGCGTGAAGCTGGCACGCATGGCACTTCTTAGCATAGTCGACAGCGTCAGCAGCCATGGTTGGCCAGTAGTAGCCCATGCGTCGCAGTCGGTCATACAACTTAGGGCCAGGTTGATGGGCCCCGCAGGTTCCATCGTGAGCTTCTCGAAGGGCTTTGGCTGCTTCTTCGTTGGACAAACATCGAAGAAGAAGTCCATCGTAGGAGCGTCGATACAGCATTTTAGTGGCTATATCGTAGTAGAATCGAAGAGAGCGTCTCCTGACTGAGACGACTTCTTTCGGGTCCTCTGGAAGAATTTCGTAGACAGCGAAGTCGATGAACGGGAATCTCCTGTCTCGGACATTAACACCAGCGCTTGTTGACATAGCATGGACTACTCGTGAGCACAGGTTATTTTTGGGACAGACCAAGTCCCGACCAACAACCGTGACGTAGTGTTGAGTCCCGAGGGGGGCTGCCAAGGAGGCTGCGAGGCCAGCCAGAGCATCAGCCTCCAGATTTTGTAGACGAGGTACATGTTCGATGAAGAACTCGGTGAAGGTTAAAATAATGTTCAATGCAACTTCATGGTAGGGGATCAGATCTTCGTGGCAAACCTCGTACTGCCCTCTGACCTGGTTAACAACGAGTTTTGAGTCGCCGTAGGCTTCTAGATGGTCCACCCCCAGCTGTTGCGCCAGCTGGAGTCCCAGGATGAGAGCGTTGTACTCGGCAACATTGTTGGAGCACGGCTTCGAAAGGGAGTAAGCGTGCTGGATGATCAACTGATCGGGAGAGACCAAGACTACCCCCACTCCTGCGATAATTTGGCCTTTGGGGCCTATTCTTGAAGCGCCATCGAAAAACATCTGCCAGGCGGAGCTTTCTTCAGTGACGTTTGATTCTTGGACTTTATCCGGGATGTCCTCATAGAGTCTTGAGGACTCTGGGATGGGGTGTGCAGCTAAAAAGTCATCCAGAGCTTGACCCTTAACAGCTTTTTATGGGACAAACACCATGTTATATGGCGTTAGCAAGATCGCCCATGTGGCAGCTGGAAGTTTAATGATCCTGGCTTCGTCATGAGGACTCTGAGCGGATTGACTCGAGAAATGACATGAATTGTCTGTACCGAGACATAATGACGAGTCTTTTGGATGGCAAATACCAAAGCCAAGCACTCCTTTTCAACGGGGTTGTATCGGTGTTCGACACCGATCAGAGTTCGACTGAGGTAGTAGATTGCTTGCTCATAGCTTGTATCGCTGTTCTGAGCTAGCAGAGCGCCGAGGGAATGATCCATGGCATGGGCGTAGAGGAGAAATGGTTTGCCGATGACTGGTGCCACCAAGACTGGCGGACTTGTTAAGTAAGCTTTGATGTCGTCGAAAGCTTTTTGGCATTCCTCTATCCAGACGTAAGAGACTCCCTTCTTCATGAGCTGAGTGAAGGGTTAACATTTCCCGGAAAGGTTTGCTATGAACCTCCGGATATATGCCAGACGCCCCTACAGGCCTCGAAGTTCTTGAAGGTTCTTCGGAGGGTCCATGTCGATGATGGCTTTGGTCTTCTCGGGATCGACATGAATGCCTTTCGCCGTGATAATAAAACCTAAGAACTTTCCGCTAGAAACCCCTAGGAAAGATTTAGCGGGGTTCATCTTGAGTTGATGCGCCCGCATGAGATCGAAGACTGTCTTGAGGTCTTGCAGGTGATCTTCTTTGAGACGGCTCTTGACTGCGATGTCGTCAACATAGCATTCGACGGTCTTGCGAAGATGCTGCCGAAAAATGGTGCTCATAGCTTGTTGGTATGTTGCACCAGCGTTCTTCAAGACGAACGGCATCACTGTGTAGCAGAAAATGCCCTTTGGAGTCTTGAATGACGTGTGTTTTACGTCATCGGAGAACATCTTGATCTGGTTGTAGCCCGAATACCCGTCCATGAAAGACATGTGTTCGAAGCCACATGTGTTGCCGATCATCACGTCGGTGATTAGGAGTGGGAATTCGTCCATCGGGCAAGCAGAGTTGAGATTCCTGAAGTCGATACAAACTCGTATTTTCCTATTCTTCTTGGTGACAGGGACGACATTGGCTACCCAATCCTGGTGCTGTTCTTCACGGATGAAGCCGTTGGTCAAGAGTTTGTCTACCTCCTGATCGATGGTGTTCATGATGTTCGGACAAAAACGTCGCTATTGTTGTTTTGATAGGCTTGGCATCAGGTAAGATGTTGAGCCTATGCATCGCGATCTAGGGATCAAGTCCCTGCATATCTTCGTAGCTCCAGGCGAAGACATCGATATACTCTTTAGCCAGCTGGACTAAAGATTCTCGATCTTCTCCTTTCATACTTTTGCTGATGAAGATGGGTTTGGAAGAAGATCCATCCCCAAGGTCGATCTGCTCGACTTCGTCTTCGGTGGGAGGTTCATGTAATTCAAAACGAGACTCCCACTGTTCTTTCAGGCGTTGAGCGCAAGGTTCTTCTTCAAATAATTCTGGCGTTTGATCTTTGCCTTCATCTTCTTGAGGTTGAGCGGATGTCATATTGGCTGACAGCACCCTTTTGAAGATTGAGCCGATACTGGTATCGAAATCCCAAGTTGATGCTTCAGACGAATGCGAATGTTCTGCTTCTTCTGCGTCCGAACTCTCTGGAGTTGACGGTGGCGTAACATAGCCTAGCCCCCGTCGAGTTTTATTATAGTAATCCTGCGACTTTCCTTTAGTTGTTGGAAGCCGGAGAGGGAGGCGTCGACCCTTGCCGTAGTTCAGGCCTTTGTTGCTTTTTAGGTCGTAACCCATCTTTTGGATGAGGTACTTTGCCTTGTTCGTGTACCGATAGACTTGTATTCTGCCGGTATCTGGTTCTGGCTCGAATGGCGGGAGGTCTTGATGACGCTTAACTTTGCCGAAGATGATGTATTCTTCGTCTCGACTCCGTGGCGGGACTATGAAACAGACCCCTTGGGACGGGACTACTCGATTTACATGATGGACGGTCGTTATTTGTGTTTGCAACGATCGTAAAGCGTTATCTAATGTATACATAGCATTCCAATGTGGAAGACTAGAATAATTAAAAGACACTCTATTATGTAGGAACGAAATAGTAAAGCGTAATACTCTAGAGGGGGGTGAATAGAGTAGGCAGCGGAATAATGCTAAATAAAAATGTTAGCAGCACAATCACAGAATATTAATCACAACTGAAATAATGTAAAGACAAAGTTAAGAGAGCAAACGCAAAGACAGCTATGTATACTGGTATCCCTCTGTTGAGGACTAATCCAGTCGGTAGAACTCTTGCTACCAGTTGAATCCACTATTGAAAAAACCGTAAGTTTTCTTACGAAGTCCTTGCAACTTCTACAACGCGAGCTTTGATACGAAGAACTCGTCCAACTTCAAATGTGAAGAGGTATTCTTCAATCAAGCCTTCTGATTACAATCTCTCAGAAACTTCTAGACCGTACCGCACTGGCAAATTGACTAGAGGATTGTAACTGGCTTGGGATCTGAAATTGAAAGCTTTAGAAAACTCTTTGGAAGACTGAAAGCTTTAGATAGAGAGAAGATTGAAAGTGAATGAGTGAGTTAAAATGATCGAAATCCTTCTCTATTTATAGGAGTTCCAAAGGCAGACTTCTGTCAGAATTCGGGCAGAATTCGGACAGAACTCTTTGAGCAAATCTCGGTCAAATCCGCAACTACAGGAGGACCAAGTTCCAAAGATTCAAAATCACAACGGCCACTAACCGAACTCTGGCCGAACTCTGGCCGAGTTCTGTCAGGGTTAGGTTAGGGTTTTAAAAATAGGTTTTGGTAATTTTTGAAAACCTTTTTGTAAACATTTTGATAGGTCATTAAAAACATTTTGAACTATTTTAGGGATAGCCTATTTGCTAGTACGACTCGGTGTACAACATATTCCTAGACTCAAATAAAATGAAAATTACATTGCATAGGAAATACAGACTCGAGTAGGCAAACAGATCTTCAGTCTTGAACGGAGTGGATAGCCAATCTTGCTTATGTCCAAGAAACCGAGATGTCCCAACTAGCTTTGTATATCCAGACAGAGTTTGATCAATTATTAAAATCAGGTTGACCATATGACCAATGGGCCAACAATCTCCCCTATTTTGATAATTGACAAACTATGAATGATATAACATTAAGCTTGTTCAAAAAGAATCAAAACGTGAAATTGTTCATGTCCTGTATTTAACTCAAAAAAAATGTTAGATCTTTTAATTTTCTCCCCCTTTGTCACTTAGTAAAATAATTGCACAAGAGAAGGCTCCCCCGCATTTAATACAGAAGGCTCCCCCGCAACTAATGCATAAGGAACAAATAGTGAGAAAACATAATAAATAAAATATAAAGAGTAGATATACATCATCACAGGCATGTAAAGTTTCTACAGATTATCATCACAAGCATGCTATTTGCTCTAAAGAATATTATCACATGCATGCTATTTCACAGGCAGTTTGTAATAAAGAAGCAGTATAAAGAGATAGTGCTAAAACAAAGTGCTGAAATAAACTGAAATATCATAAAAGAAACACCATAAGCATGTCCATGATGATAAAAGTACTGAAAGCATACTACAAAGTGCTGATAAATATCAAAAGTACTGATAAAAAGAAATACTGATAAAAACTTGGAATGTTAGAGCATTTCCAAGTATACAATAGAATGTCACTAAAAAATCAAATCACATCTCCTCATCACTATCCTCGTCATCATCATCATCAGCAGCTCGGCCAGCATGACCGGAAGGACCAGCACCAGAAGTACCAGCGCCAGAAGGATGAGTAGGGGCGCCAGCATAGAACTCACCAACGTAGTCACGAGGTGCACGATACCAATCATAGGCGTTACCTGGCTGGAAGTAGGCATGGACAGCCTCATCCTCACAGCGGTAACCCGAAAAAGCTGGATCTCGAGGGATGGAGGCGGCAGAGTGACCAGTCTGGGCAAAACGTAGATCAGCCAAGGAATTTGCCATCGCCTGGTAACGGGTGACGTCGCGGAACTCACACTCGTGAGCCATGTCCGTCAACGAGACGTGCAAAGCAGATAAGTGCTGATGTATGCCCTCAAATGTCATGGCATACTGATGAGGTGGTGGAGGAGGTGCAGTAGGAGGAGCAGTAGGTGGAGCTGAAGCAGTCCGGCTGCGACGAGATAGCGGAAGAAACTTGGGCTCAGAGTCCTGAGTACAAGTCGATAGATCGATCTCAAATCGCTGAAAGATACGAGGGAGAATCATCGCATAAGAGAGATTTCAATCTCTTGCACGATATCGTCCCATCATCTGAATGATAGTCTTAGGGGTGGAAAAAGGAATCCCCTTAAGAATATAGTACATGGCGGACAGCTCAAGTGAGGTCACATCATCTTTGGAAGTAGATTTGGGAAGGATAGTAGAGTTGATGATGCGATGCAATTCGTAGTTGAACAAGTTCAGGTTGTTAGCCTTGAACTTTCCAGAGCGTACTCTGTCAGGAGCACAGAGTTCCGCTTTGAAACTAGTGAGTGTCGTGCCTTCGGGAAACTCGAATTCCGTAATGTCTACTAGCGGTTCACCTTCATTGGGAATACCAAAAATCTCCACTAGGAGGGCATCATCGAACTCGATGTCGATACCTCCAACACGTGTGCTCTCACGACAAAAGTGTTTACTACGAGATTGCAATAGAGTAAACGAATGGCATTAGTAGCTATCGGGAAGCACAGTTTAACAAATAAGTGTAACCCTAATGCCTCAAACAAGTGACGATGATCGAGAAATACCGTCCATTTGATCGGAGCGCCGCCGCATATGGATCGAGTGGAAAAATCATCGTACCATAATAGAGCTTGATCGAGGGTTTGAAAGAAAAACCCATCGAAAGCGCCGTCGCTCGTTTGGATCGGTGAAAAGAGTGAATCCGTGTGTGGATTCGAAGACGACCCTTCCTCACTAGGAGTGGTCTTCTTCTTCCTCTTGAATGGATTAAATTTAGGTGCCATTGAAAATAAAAAGCACAAATTGAAAGGTGGAGAGAGAGGGAGTTATACTTCACGAAATCAGGATATGTTGTAGAGAATGTCGATCTCCGCACGATTCCAAATTTTGGAAAGATTTCACCAAGTAGATTGGAAGGAAAAGATTGGTGAAGAACTAGGGTTTGATGGCTCGGGTCGGCTGCTGCTGCTGTTAGAATTGGTTTGGAAGCAATGAAAGAGAAGAAGCTCTCGGGTTCTGGATATATACACAGATACCCTCAACCGAACTCGGGCCGAATTCGGTCAGAGCTCTGGCCGAATTCGCCTAGGGTTCTTCAAAGTTGATTTTTGCCACTTCTTTTTCATTGTCTCATTTCAAATATTTAATTCAAAGATTAGTTATTTTAGCCTTCAAATAACATAATTAATAATATTTTATGAATTAAATGTCGTTACACAGCGACTATCTCAGATTAGCTGTAGGAGTACTGTCCCAGCTGGCGGAGGTTCACCGGGGAACTCTTAAATACCGCTTCGCTTCAACCGTAGTTGTGGTGACAGACAGACTCTTTATTGGCTTGTCTCTAACATAGTTTTTGCGTATTGAGATATAATCATAAAACAGAATCAATTAATATTATTGACGTCCAAAATTCCTAATTCTCGATGTAAATAATTGAAACGATCTTCCGCTAGAGGTTTAGTGAAGATGTCAGCTAATTGATTTTCAGTATCTATGTACACAAGGTTTATATCTCCATTTTGATGATGATCTCTAAGAAAATGATGTCTAATCTCGATATGTTTAGTACGAGAGTGACATACTGGATTCTTAGTCAAATTAATAGTGCTCGTGTTATCACAGAAAATAAGAATATGTGTGTAAAATAAATCATAGTCTTCTAGTGTTTATTTCATCCACAAAATCTGAGCGCAACAACGTCCTGCGACGATGTACTCAGCCTCTGTTGTTGATAGGGCTACAGAATTTTGCTTTTTACTAAACCAAGAGACTAAAGCTTTGCCTAAGAAATGACATGTGCTACTTGTACTTTTTTATCAACTTTGCATCCAGCAAAATCTGCATCCGAATAACTGATAAGGTCAAAGGATTTAGTTTTGGGATACCACAAGCCAACAGAAGAAGTGCCTTTAAGGTATCGGAAGATACGCTTAACTGCGGACAGATGTGATTCCTTTGGGTTAGCTTGAAAACGTGCACACAGGCAAACACTAAACATTATATCTGGACGACTAGCAGTTAAATAAAGTAAACTACCAATCATACCTCGATACTTACGTGTGTCGACTGGCTTGCCTTGTTCATCTGAATCAAGCTTTGTTGAAGTTGCCATTGGAGTGCCAATAGGTTTGACATTGTCCAGATCGAACTTCTTTAGCAAGTCTTTTGTGTACTTGGCTTGATTTATGAATGTCCCATTATCAGTTTGTTTGATTTGCAATCCGAGAAAGAATTTCAGCTCTCCCATCATGCTCATTTCAAACTCATTCTGCATACACTTAGAAAATTCTTGACACAGAGATTCATCAGTTGATCCAAATATAATATCATCAACATAGATTTGAATTAAAAGCAGCTTGCCATTAAAAGATTTAATAAATAGTGTAGTGTCAACCTTCCCTTTTGAAAAACCGTTGTCAAGTAGAAAAGAGCTTAGACGATCATACCAAGCACGAGGGGCTTGTTTTAAATCTTAGAGAGCTTTCTTCAACTTGAAAACATGATATGGGTTTTTGAAATCCGTGAAACCTGGAGGTTGTGCTACAAAAACTTCTTCTTTTATAAAACCATTTAAAAAAGCACTATTCACATCCATTTAAAAAAGTTTGAAATAATAAAAACATACAAATGTACATAACATGCGAATGGATTCTAATCTCGCAACTGGGGCATAAGTCTCATCGTAGTCGATACCTTCTTCTTGATTGTATCCTTGAGCTACGAGTCGAGCCTTATTACGAGTCACTAAACCATTCTCATTCAGTTTGTTTCGAAATACCCAACGGGTGCCAATGACCGGATGATCAACAGGCCTGGAAACAAGTTCCCAAACTTGATTTCGTTCAAATTGGTTTAATTCCTCTTGCATAGCATCTATCCAAAAACTATCACTACATGCTTCATCAATAGTTTTGGGTTCTAGCTGTGAAATAAATACAACACTAGAAACAATATCTCTACAGGATGTACGAGTACTTACTCCCTTGGTAATATCACCAATTACCAAGTCCTTTGGATGATTAGCTATAAATTTTAACCTTTTCGCTTCATTCTGAAGGTAGCTGGTTCCTGGATCTTCTCTAGGAGGTTCAGCTAGTGCAGAGCTTGGTTGAGAATCAGCCGGACTTGAGCTTGGTACAGATGTATCTTCGTCATTGTCATCAATTGTCATTTGATTCAATTCATCAAAAGTGACATTGATTGACTCCTCGATGATCATGGTACGTTTGTTGAAGACTCTGTATCCTTTGCTCTTGGCCGCATAACCTAAAAATATACCTTCATCGGCCTTTTCATCAAATTTTCCCAAATTGTCTTTTGTATTAAGAATAAAACATTTACAACCAAAATTTCTAAAGTATAAAACTGAAGGAATTCTATCAAACCATAACTCAAATGGAGTCTTCTTCGATTTGGGTCGAATTAGAACTCTATTGAGAACAATGCAAGCTGTGTTGACAGCTTCAGCCCAAAAATATTTGGGTAGACTAAACTGGTTTAACATCACTCTGGCCATTTCGGTTAGAGTTCTGTTCTTACGTTCCACAACTCCATTTTGTTGTGGAGTCCTAGGGCAGGAGAACTCGTATATAAAACCGTGTGTGTCACAAAATTTCTCAAAATTAGCATTTTCGAATTCGCTACCATGATCGCTTCTAATGCGAGTGATCATGTAACCTTTTTTATTCTGAACTTTCTTGCAAAAGGCGACAAATTCGGATAATGCATCATTCTTGCATGTCAAGAATATACCCACGTGTATCTAGAGAAATCATCTACAATTACGAAAGCATAAAGTTTACCTCCGAGGCTAGCAACTCTGCTAGGACCAAATAAGTCCATATGAAGCAATTGTAGAGGTCTAGTAGTACATACTGCGTTTACTGACTTGAAAGTGGATCTGGTAGCTTTGTTCCTTTCACAATGACTGCATACCGAATCCTTCTTGAATGTAATGTCCGGTAAACTGCGTACTATCTTCTTTATGGATAATCTTGATATTGTATCCATATTAGCGTGACCGAGTCTCATATGCCACAGATGACTCTCATCACTCTTGGCCATTAAGCATCTACCTGAAATGTTAGTTTCTTCTAACAAATAGAAAACATATATATTGTCTTCTCTGATACCTTCAAAGATAGTACTACTAGTTGAGCTATCAACTATAGTACATTTGTCTTTGCCAAAGTTGATGCCATAACCATGATCAGCTAGATGACTTATGCTGAGTAGGTTATGTTTCAACTCGGTAACCAGACAGACATCCTTAATTACAGGATAGGGAGACTTACCAACATCACCGATACCAATAATATACCCTTTCAAATTATTACCGAAGGAGACATAGCCTTCCTTCTTTTTCTTCGACAGTGTTGCAAATAGGGTAGCGTCACCGGTCATATGCCGTGAGCAACCGCTGTCGAGGATCCATTTGCTTCTAGCATGTGAAGGGTGTTCCACCTACAAAACAGTTTGCAGATGAAACCTTTGGTACCCATTTCTTGTAGGGTCCTGAATTGTTAGCTTTAGGTATCCAAGTATAAACATTTAGATCTACAAGCTTTCTTATTCTACATGCAGATGATATATGACCAATGAGGCCACAATAATGACATTGTGCATGTCGAGTGTTGAAAGCTGAGTGGTGTGCATGGTTGGTAGGTTTGGGTTTTCTAGTATAGAAGAAAGCATACCTATAATCTTGTTTGGGCTTAACCTTTTGGGGTAAAGGTTTGATAGGGTTAGGTCTGACAGTGTTTGGCTTGGGAATGTTCCGATTTCTCGGTAAGTGACACGTGTTATGGCAGGAAGCAGCAGGCTCAGGCTGTTTTCCTAACCTAATTTCCAATCTTTTGGAAGTGTCATACAACTTAGTATAATCAGAGGTAAGTGATTCCATTCTGATTTGTGCACATTGAAGACTTTTCTTCTCTATAGAAAGTTCTTCCTTGAGTTGGTCAATAATTTTGTCTTTCTCTTCAGATGACTTGGTAGTCTCGTGTAATAAGAGCTTTATTGAAGAAAGCTCACCAGACTCACTAACATTACTTCTAACCTCAGCTAGCAGGTCGGTAAGTCTACCTATTTCACCTTTGTACTCTTTTAGTACCTTCTTAGAAGTCTGATACTTACTACGTAGTTTCCTGTAATCAGTCATCAGGTCACTGAAGGCATCTCCTAATTGCTTAAAGGTGAAGTCATCATAAGTATCAACTACAGGTTCAGTAGGTACCTGATCGGATGCCATAAAGCATACGTTTGCAGCGTCTTCTGATTGTTCATCTTCTGAGTCGCTGGCTTCACTTTCATGCCATATGCTGGTGTTGGCATATTTTCGTGATGTTGAACTCTTCAGGTTCCCTTTTTTATACCTGTTGCTCTTCTTGCTTGATGATGAGTTTGTGGGACAATCCTTCTTCATGTGTCCCTTCTTCTTGCAACCATAGCAGACAGCATCTTCTTGGTACCAGTTGTTGTTGTTGTTGTTGTTCTCTTTGACTCTCTTCTCATGTCTCTTGAATCTTTTGAACTTCCTTCCTAGGAGTGCTTGATCTTCTGCATCAGATCCACTGCTGTCTGAGTCATCTTCAGCAGCTTTTCTGTGCTGAGCCTTGAGGGCGATAGTCTTCTCCTTTGGTGTAGGCTCTTCAAAATCTTGTAGCTCCTGTTCATGAGTGAGTAGCTTACCCATTAGTACTTCGAGGGACATAGTTGTGAGGTCGTTCCCTTCAATGATTGCAGTAGCCTTTGGAATCCAGTTCTTGGTGAGAGCTCGCAGGAGTTTGCGAATCTTTTCATGGTTACTGTAATCTTTGCCTAGGGAGGACAAAGGATTTACAATATCCAAGAATCTCTCGAACATTTGTGTAACTGTTTCGTTGGGCTTCATTTTGAACGCCTCGTACTCTTGAGAAAGTCTGCTGACTTTAGATTCCTTGACTTGAGTTGTGCCTTCATGTGTGACTTCGAGTAGCTTCCATACTTCATTTGCCGTTGTGCAGATAGACACCCTGTTAAATTCAGTTCTGTCTAAAGCACAAAAGAGAGCATTAATGGCACGTGCGTCAAGACTGGCCCTTTTTTTTTTCTTTCTCTGTATATCTGCTATGGGGTTTTTCAACTAAAACTCCATCAACATTTATACGAGGTGGCTTTTGATAGCCATCAAGAACAATGGACCATAAATCAAAATCAAGATATTTCAAGAAGAAACTCATCCGTGTTTTCCAATATGTATAATTTGTACCATCAAACAGTGGGGGTCTGTTTGTGGCCTGGCCTTCACTTGTGAATTTCATAGTTGCCATGTGTTGTGCTATGATCTATATAACAGTTAATTAAAAAGAATAAGTAATTACACTGTTACCTTTGCTTTACCTGTAACACCCGCTCTGATACCAATTGTAGGAACAAAATAGTAAAGCGTAATACTCTAGAGGGGGGTGAATAGAGTAGGCAGCAGAATAATGCTAAATAAAAATGTTAGCAGCACAATCACTGAATATTAATCACAACTAAAATAATATAAAGGCAAAGTTAAGAAAGCAAACGCAAAGACAGCGATGTATACTGGTATCCTTCTGTTAAGGACTAATCCAGTCGGTAGAACTCTTGCTACCAGTTGAATCCACTATTGGAAAAACCGCAAGTTTTCTTACGAAGTCCTTGCAACTTCTACAACGCGAGCTTTGATACGAAGAACTCGTCCAACTTCAAATGTGAAGAGGTATTCTTCAATCAAGCCTTCTGATTACAATCTCTCAGAAACTTCTAGACCGTACCGCACTGGCAAATTGACTAGAGGATTGTAACTGGCTTGGGATCTGAAATTAAAAGCTCTAGAAAACTCTTTGGAAGACTGAAAGCTTTAGATAGTGAGAAGATTGAAAGTGAATGAGTGAGTTGAAATGATCGAAATCCTTCTCTATTTATAGGAGTTCTAAAGGCAGACTTCTGTCAGAATTCGGGCAGAATTCGGGCAGAACTCTTTGAGCAAATCTCGGACAAATCCGCAACTGCAGGAGGACCAAGTTCCAAAGATTCAAAATCACAACGGCCGCTAACCGAACTCTGGCCGAACTCTGGCCGAGTTCTGTCAGGGTTAGGTTAGGATTTTAAAAATAGGTTTTGGTGATTTTTGAAAACCTTTTTGTAAATATTTTGATAGGTCATTAAAAACATTTTGAACTATTTTGGGGATAGCCTATTTGCCAGTACGATTCGGTGTACAACATATTCCTAGACTCAAATAAAATGAAAATTACATTGCATAGGAAATACAGACTCGAGTAGGCAAACAGATCTTCAGTCTTGAACGGAGTGGATAGGCAATCTTGCTTATGTCCAAGAAACCGAGATGTCCCAACTAGCTTTGTATATCCAGACAGAGTTTGATCAATTATTAAAATCAGGTTGACCATATGACCAATGGGCCAACATATTATTGATGAAATACGAGATTTTATCCCGCAGGATTATATTGTCCAGAGAGGGTGCATCTACATCAGCAGAGATATATTCTCCTAGCTCTTCATCTGTGAGTATTGGAGTAGGATTGGGAGAGTCCACCGCAACGTTGGTCTTGGAGCCCGAGTGGACTATGCGGTCCTTTTCTGGCAGCTTGGATGGCGGCGGCTTGCCTTTAAGACGCACCTTCAGAGGTGCCTCCACTGTGCCTCCGGTGATTGGCACCTTCCCCTGTAGTTTTGCCACAAGGAGAGCCGATATTTGAGGCGGCTTTCCCTTAAGCCGTATCTTCAGGGGAGCTTCAGGAGCAGCTGGTGCTTTCCCGGGCAGCTTAATGCTCATGGGAGGCAACTTCTGAGACGGGTTGCCTTTGAGTCGGATCTTCAAAGGAGCGTCGGGAGTGACCTCAGGCTCCATATCCGGCTCTGCTGCCATTTCTGCCTCGTCGTCAGCATCATTGGCTTCCTCCTCGTCAGGTGACTTGTACAGGTCAAAATCGGTGAAGTAGGCTTCAATCACTTTGAAAGGGTCGATGTCCGCGAACTCCGTCCGGATGACGTTGGTGGTGGACACGTACTTCATACATTGGTGGAGCGTAGATGGCACCACCATGTACTCATGCAGCCATGGACGACCCAACATGAGGTTGTAGTTGACGTCGGCGTCCACGACATAACAAGTCACCTTAGTTCCGAGGTTACCGATATGGCACTTTAGTCGTATCTTGTCCAGTGGCTCGCTTTTGCTAGCATTGAAGCCACTGATTGTTGTGTTGGAGGGCGCCAGTCGATACATTGGGATCCCCGGTATTGAGAGCAGCGTCTTCGGGATGATGCTGAGGGAAGACCCCGGATCGATCTGAATCCGCTTCACCTTGATAGAACCGATATACCCTGTATAGTACAGCGGCCTGTTGTGTCGGTTGTGCTTGAACAGCATATCCTGTTGGGTGAAGGTTATATTGGGGATAACCTCATCCGTACAGTAGCATTGTGCGCATGCAGTCGGAAGATCTTTAGGCTGCTTGACCTGACTGATGAAGGACTCCGCATCCTTCAGGGCTTCACAGAGAGCTTCTCGGGTGTCTTTGGAAAGACGAAGGAGCTCAAACAGAGATAAGCGGGCAGGAGTACTGGCCAGTTGTGCCAGTATGTCGAAGTTGTGGGGCTTGGCTAGCCCCAAGCATTCTCCTTTCGCAGAGGCCTATCGAAGCGGGCTTCTATCTGCTTCTGCTTATTGGCTGCTGGGGGCTTAGACGGGCCCTCCTCCTGGACAGCAGGGACGGTGCAAGGAGGCACCACCTCGACGGCAGCTTCATCAGGTTGGGCGTTCTGTTGTGAACGTGTCTGTACAGGAAGTACTTCTTTCGCTGAGGAAAAGACCATGCGGCAAGACTTGATCTTCCTACCTTTGGATTTGGGGGTAGGGCGTACCTCCGGTTGAGTCACCTCGGAGACAAGATCAGGGTGAACCAATAGGATCTCTCCCCGAGATATGGTGAGTGGGATGAGTCCACTCACATTGTCACGAGTAGGTGGTAAGTTAAGCACCTCCATTGTCGCCTTAGGGATAGGGACGACACCATCTTGTGTTATAGTTGGCGACAGGGTGCCGAACTGGAGTGAAACCACGTTGGCTGACACCGTCTTCTCCTCGTAGTCAACGGAGATTACATCCGCGTTGATCATATGCTAGATGTAATTCTTGAGGACATAGCGGTCCTTGGTTGGGTGTCCGACAAACCGATAGTAGTGACAGTACTTCGGGTTATCCACTTTCCCAACCTCGTCGGGATGCTTCGGGTCCGGCAGCTTGATCTTGTCACCCTGCTTCAGTATCTCAAAGAGTTGCAGGGTGTCTTCGTCGTTTAACAAATAAACCTCCTTTGGTCTTGGTGCAAGTGGAGGCTTCTGAGTAGGTACTGACGCACCTTTTGAGGCATTGATAGTCAACGCTTGTTTCCTCTTCGTCTCTCGTTCGGGGTTGTTGGCTGCAGGTCATTTCTTCTTATCCTCAAAGGAAGGGAAACTAACTCCCAGAAGGCGAGCATTGGACGCCTTCTTTACTGCTGCTTCTGCTTCGATGATCAAGGAACTCCAGTCGGAAGGAGGAGTAGAGTTGAGCCAGAGTTTGACTGCAGGCAGCATGTTCATGCTGCAGGAGGAGAGAAGTGCATGTTCTGGCATACCCGGGGACAGTCTGAAGCAGGCCTGTCGGAAGCGTTCGATGAACACTCGAATTATTTCCTTCTCCTTCTGGCGTATCTTTATAAGGGACGCCATTGTCATGTCCTTTCCGCCGTCGTAGAAACGGTCAAGAAAAAGGTGCGTGAGGTCGTCGAAGGAAGATATTGAATTATCGGAGAGGCTGCAGTTCCAGTCGTACACCACTCCTTCAGTTCCCCAACAAATATGCTGGTGAGTAGCACGTCCTCCTTTGGAAGATGTCCCGTCTGAGACTGGAAGTATGTCAGATAGTGACGCGGAGAGTCCTTTCCGTGCGGTGTCAGTATTTGCGGTTTATACTTAGGCGGATAAACCACTTTGTTCCACTCGAAGGGATAAGGTTGGGGAATTCCCATCTTTTGGCGCTACTCTTGTCTCGTCTTGGACTCAAAGCGCTCGCGCAAGTCCCTGATCATCTCGACCACGTCTTCCGTGGAGCTGGGAGTTGGAGAAGGTGGTACAACCTGAGGTTGAGCATTTGAGGGCTCCGATGTCCGAGATGCTTCTCGGCGATCCGTATCCAAGGAAACCCGTTGAAGGGGTACACTTGATTCTCCATTGGCCCCTGGGTTAGGACCGGTAGAAGGTGTCTTGGCCCAAGCTGACCGTATCTCAAACACTGCTTGAGTCAGTATTTGCATAGAGGTAGAGAAGGTTTTGAGTCCTCCCTTTAATGTGTCCATGCGCTGGACGAGGTCTGGTGGCGGTGCATCAGACTCAGAATCACCCTCAGTCATGTATACTGTCATGACATGGCTGGAAGTGGATGGATCGGTTGAGGCTTCGCTCTCGGCTTCACTCTCTTGTAGGGGAGTTGCCTCTCTTGGAGCTTTGTCCTGGCCACCCCCGGCTATGTTCTGGAGAACATTCTCGACGGGAGCATCTGCAAGGGCCTGATTACCCTTGGTTCTGTCTTGAAGGACATCTTCGTCTTCGAGACTCAGATCCATGGGGGCTAGACTTCCCCCGGTTGTGTTTTGGGGGACACCCTCGTCTTGAAGGACATGGGCTAGATGACCCTCAGCCATGTCCGGGATGCTGACTTCGAAAAGATCGGCCTCGGTTGTACTTTGGAAGACAGCTTCGTCTTCGAAAGGAGGCTCGACAAGGGTCTGACTACCCCCAGTTTCCTCCAAGATCTTCTTTCTCCCCCGAATGCCTTTAAATACTCCGGAGGACGAGACACTTGCATTGGTTTTCCTCGGCTGGCTCTTGGACTAGGACAAGGAGTTGCCAGTCGTCTTTCGGACTGACGAGGAGTTAGAGATCACGTTGCATGAAGCAACCCTTGGTTCTTCTTTTGTTGACACCTTCTTCCCGAGGCGACGTCGGAGGGATGTCGATGATTGCAGCCGCTGGAACACTGACTGCCTTGGTGGGACTGTCGCCTTGCAACAGCAGTTGATGGTGACCACCGCACAAGTGTGCCCTGTGAGGGGTGCATTGTGCTTGTCAGCCGACTCTCCTGATCGACGCTTGTGAGTGATCACGTTGCGCAGATCGTTAGAGGAGAGTGCCACCTTCGCACCCCCCTCATGCGCATGGCAAGGCCAAGCGCCGGGGTAGTCAGGTGAATGCTGCGCCCCCTGATCTAACACCAAACAGGTGTCCCAATCAGTAGTGGGGGAACAACATTTGAAGTGACTTGAACGGATCTCAGACGCACAACCAGAGGAGGCACGGGAGTTCAAGACCACTGGATTTGCCTTACTCGACTTGGTTGTGCACGTAATAGATGCGCCCAAGTGAGACAAGGACTTTGAAGGTCGGCTCGTTTCTGGCGCAGAACCACCTGAGTCGACCTTGTACAGCTTACCATCAGCAGTGCGCATGATTGTAAGCGCATACTTCTGGCTTGCTGCTGGCATAGCATGTTTGGAGCGTATGGTCCGTGTTGCCTTAGATTTCTTCGTACCAGTCCGCTGGGGCGCATAGTACTCAGAATCTAAATTCTCCTCGCCATTACAGCGAGTGAGTCTGTCAAAGATAGAGACCTTCTGTGGCGCATCAGAGATGATGCGCGGGGCATTGGCTGCGTCCCTGCTCCTTCGACGTATCTTTCTCGCCTGAGAGGAAGATGGCTGGAGAATGTGGTCAGCCACACGTTTCTCCGAGAGATGTGCTGCACCAGTGGGCGCATCTTAGTTGCTGAGGACGTCAGCAGGAAGGGAAGGCTGGATCGGCGCATCCCCTTCGGTGGTGGTGCCCGAGGCATCGACCTTGCGCACCCAGACCTGGCGGGTCTTCTTCGGCTTCGGCAGCCGCTTCGAAGGACTCGCACTGCCTTCAGAGATGAACTCCTCATACGTCTATTGATTGAGGCGTACGACCAGCATCTTGTGGGAGGAGCCCACCTTCACATCGTCGGATTGCGACACAGCTTTTTTGGTGGAGGAGAAAGAGGTCCCCAGCAGAGTCGCCAGCTTGTTTGCCATTAAAATTCTTTTATTGCAAATCTCAATACAAACAGAACAGTGTTATAATATAGGACTTAGATGTAGTCCTAGGAGTAAACTTTTGTTTATCTGGGTCCCTCATGCCGATGGAGCGAGTGATAATGCGTTGACTCCGTTGACGATCTGACGACGGTTATCGGTTCTCTGAAGGTCTGGATTGCTCTGGGTGCTGGAGCTTGCTGAGAGGAGAAAGATGTTGAGTGTCTGTATCTGCCTCTCTGGTGGTGTGTTCGTTCGTTTTTTTGTTCGTGGATGAGAAAAAAATGATCCCTCTATTTATAGCTTTACAGGCTGGCTGCTCATGCGCGCATATGTAGGATGCGCTTGGACGTAGGGACGCCACGTAGTGATTGCTGATGGAAGCGCATGAACGATGCGCCCTGATCGAGGGATTGAATTCTTCATGCTGCTGTTGTGGGCCGACACGTAGCAGAGGAGAAGATCATTCTGTTGCTGAGATCTTGGGTGAGTTTAGTCAAAGGACATGTGTCATCGACCCATGGCTCAGAGATTTCGGATTTGATGGGGAATGATCTGCTAGGATGCGCCTAGGATTGGGCGCATGATGAGGCTTTGGCTCGTAACCTTTAGGAGTCACGAACCATTCGGGGCGCATGACTTTTGAGGCGCACGCGAGGCTTCAGTAGTGACTTAACTCCTGTCTTTCGGGATCAGAGAGAAGTCTGGGGTACATGGCTTTTGAGGCGCATACAGAGCTTTAATGGTGACTTTTCTTCTGTTTTTAGGGATCAGTGAAAAGTCTGAGGCGCATGGATTTTGAGGCGCATGCCTGCGGAGGCGCATACGAGATGATTGGGTGGCCACGTGGCAATAGCCATCGGAGGAAAGAAATGATGATGCTGACGTTGGCGACGCTTCGTCTTCTGAACTATTCAGACTTTGGAAGGCGTGCTACCAACTCTGTCAGTTCAGCATTTAATGTTTTTGATATTCGATGGACAGCTGAGTGGGCGCATCGATCGACGTTCTACTAGGCGTATGGAGACGCATGGGGGCGCATCCCTTGTGATGCGCTTAGTGCTGAAGGGCACGTCTGTATGATGTTCTTGATGTTGAGGGGCACGTGTGTGTGATGCGCTTGATGTTGAAGGGCGCGTCTGTGTGATGTACGGTCTGGCCGGCGCATCCGCTTCGTGACACATCTTTAATGGTGCGACTGTTACGATCTTCGAGTGCTTTAAATAGCCGTTTTGACTTGGCTGAATTCGAAGCGTCCGGTTCATCCATTTAATGCAAATTCATTGTACGAAATTCGGAGAGCCATCCACTTGGCGCATGGGTTTGATTTGCCCGGCCTATAAATAGTGGCATGGAGAGAGTTTGCTTCTCGTTCTCTCACGTTCTTTCGACATGAACTTGTTTACTCGGATGCATTCTGTTAATGAGATGCTCCCGAGGGTGAAGATGCAATACAATGTCTTCATTGATGCACTTGAAGGTGACTGTTACATCCAAAAGTCAGAGTCGAGGGCTTCCGAGGCAGGCGGAAGGTGCCTGTTGCATCCAAAGATCGGGATGCTCGAGCCTCGTCTCCGTTATTCCGGAAGAGCCGTAGATTGGAATGGCGGTGCTGCGGCTTTGGAGGCTCTTTCTTCCTTCAAAGTGGGTGTTTCCCACTCTGGTTGTGTTGAAAGCTGCTCCTTTAGCCGCAATTTCGATTGCGGTCTTCCTTGGTCTTTGGAGGCTCTTTCGAAGCCTCCCCTGGCCACAGGTTGGCTTGTGGTGCTCTTCTCTTCCTCGGTTTGGGGAGCACTTCCTCCAGCTAGAGGGTTGATTGCCACCCTCATTCTGCCCAATGAATCTTCATTAGTCGAAGCATTTCGACGGCGGTGAGCCTGGCTGGAAGAGTGGTACACAACTGGGCTACTGAAGGGATGCACATAACTGAGCCGCTGAAAAGGATACGCCCTGCTGAGGGCGCATGGTGGGATACGCCTGACTGAGGGTCCATGGTGATTGCTGCGCCTATTTGAGGGCGCATGGTGGCTGCTGGCTGTAGACATAGGATCTTTTCTTTTGTAGAAATTCTCCTTTGTACAATTTTTTCTAGACATGTAATAGAGTTTTATATGTAAAATAAAAAGTCCTCTTTCAATGTCTATATTTGATGTTTTTATTGTGAAGTACTCTGTCCGAGCTCTGGCTCATGTAGTGTCTGGTGCATAGGCTTTCTGGTTCTGAAATTCCATGCTTCTACACCCGTACGTCGAAACGAATGACGCCACAGTTAGGCGAAATCCTTAGGAATATATGGTCGTCGATAGAAAACTCAAGAGGGCGCCGATGAGAATCAGCCCAATGATGCTGGCGATCTTGGGCAACTCGAAGATGATCTCTGACTCTCCTGACCACTTCAACGGTCCGAGCAACCATTTCCGGACCGAGCATCTATCTCTCTCCGACATCGTCCCATGCTAGCAGGGTTCGGCACTTTCTACCATACAGTGCCTCGAACGGTGCCATCTGGATACTGGCCTGGAAACTATTGTTGTACGAGAACTCTACCAGGTGCAGGTGATCTTCCCACGAACCACCAAAGTCGAGTGTACATGACCGTATTATATCTTCAAGAGTCTGGATCGTACGTTCCGACTGGCCATCTATCTGCGGGTGATAAGCTGAGCTGAACTGGAGACGAGTTCTTAAACTCTCTTGCAAGCTACACCAAAAGTGCAACGTAAATCTGGAATCTCTGTCCGAGGTGATACTGACTGGTACACCGTGGAGTCTGACGATCTGCCTGAGGTACATCTCTGCTAGTTGAGCCGTCGACTGACCAACTCTGAACGGAAGAAAATGAGCCACCTTCGTGAGCTGTCTATAATAACCCAAATAGCATCTCTGCTAGCCGGGGATCTAGGTAATCTAGTCACAAAATCCATGGTTATATACTCCCACTTCCATTCTAGAATTGGCAAGGGCTGAAGTAGTCCAGCTGGCCTCTGCTGTTCAGCCTTGACTTGTTGGCAAACCAAACACCGAGAGACAAACCGAGCTATCTCCCTCTTCATGCCATTCCACCAAAAGTGCTGACGGATATCACGGTACATCTTCGTACTGCCGGGATGGATGGAATATTGAGAACTGTGAGCTTCTGCCATGATTTCCTGCCTGATATCTCCGCTGGGTATACAAAGATGCTTCCCATGTCGAAGTATACCGTCTTCATGAATGCATAACACTGGTCTTTGTCCTGTATCACACTCTGCTCTGAGTCGCTGAAGCTTGGAATTTGCTGGCTGCGCCATCCGGATCCTCTCGACTATAGTGGACTGAACTTGCATGCTGGCCATCAATGCCACACTGGTAGGAAGGACAACTTCTATGCCCATATTTTGAAGATCTGCTAACATCTCTGGTTGGGCTATTAGGAAATAAACTCTGGCTCTCCTGCTCAATGCATCTGCAACGACGTTGGCCTTCCCTGGGTGATACTGCAGGTTGACATCATAATCCACAAGTAGCTATAGCCACCTTCTCTGACGCATGTTAAGATCCTTCTAGGTGAAAACATACTTCAGGCTCTTGTGGTCGGTGAAAATCTTCACCCTATCTCCGTACAAGTAGTGCCTCCACAACTTAAGTACAAACACTACTGCTGCCAACTCAAAGTCATGGGTTGGGTAATTTATCTCATGATCACGAAGTTGCCATGACGCATAAGCTATTACCTTCCTATGCTGCATTAGAACACATCCTAAGCCTCTGCCTGAAGCATTACAATCCACTGAGAATCCTCCGGTTCCATCTGGGAGCATGAGAATGGGTGCCGTCATCAAGCCTCGCTTCAACTTCTCAAAAGAATCCTGACATTCTGCTGTCCAAGCAAACTGCACATCCTTGCGGGTCAACTGGGTCAATGGCGCTGAGATCCGAGCAAAGTTCGAAACAAATCGCCGGTAGTAGCCGACCAATCCAAGAAAACTACGAACTTCTGCAACTGTGTTGGGTACTGGCCATGTCTTAATGGCCACAATCTTCTGGGGATCCACTTCTACTCCTCCTCTGGTGATGATATGGCCCAGGTACGAAAGACGATCGAGCTAGAACTCGCATTTACTAAACTTGGCATACAACTGGAGCTCTCTGAGAACCTGGAGGACAACTCGGAGATGCTGCTTATGCTCCGCTTCACTCTTGCTGTAGACCAGGATGTCGTCTAGGAACACAATCACGAACTGATCCAAATAAGGCATGAAGATACGATTCATGAGGTCCAATATAGCCGGCGCATTGGTTGCTCCAAAGGGCATAACAAGGAACTCCCAATGCCTATACCTAGATCTGAAAGCTGTCTTCGGGATGTCCTGCTCTTTGACTCTGATCTGACGGTATCCTGACCGCAAGTCGATCTTCGAGAACACTGCTGCCCCCTTGAGTTGATCAAACAAGTCATCTATCCTTGGGAGAGGGTATCTGTTTTTGATTGTCACTGAGTTCAAGGTACGATAATCTACACATAATCTGGATGTACCATCCTTCTTTTTCACAAGAAGCATCGGGGCTCCCCAAGGCGATCCACTTGTACGAATGAATCCCTTGGTTCTAAGTTCTTCAATCGTCTTGTATAATATCTCCAATTCTGACGGCACCATCCCGTAGACTCTCTCTGACACAGGGGTTGTCCCGGGAATCAAGTCGATGGGGAACTCGATCTTCCGTTCTAGCGGCATCCCTGGAAGCTCTTCGGGGAAAACATCTGGAAACTCCTCGACTATCCGAGGTAACTGCTCTACTGCTATTGCCATCCGTAACACTGGAGAAGAAGGTTCAACTTTGCCTCGGGAGAAGAAAAACTCCGGTTCATCTGGAATGCTAAAAATAACCCTGCCGATATGGCAGTCTATCCTAGCATACTGGTCCCTCAACCAATCCATCCCTAAGACCACATCATAATTGGCCATTGGAAACTCTATCAATCTAGCGGGGAACTCTCAACCGCTAACTTCGATCTTACACGAGGAAAACACTCTATCTACTCTCACAAGTCCGTTACTAGTTAGTATATTAAGCCTTACTAATAATGACTCGGGCTCCAATCCTATCCGTGTCGCGAATCGTACAGACATAAATGAATACGAGGCACCAGAATCAAATAATACTGAAGCTGGAAAGGTGTTGACGAGAATAGTACCTGTCACTACCTCACCTGGTGCTATTCTTTCTTCTCCCATGGTCAAACCAAGCACTTGACCATATCCTCTGGGTGCGGGTCCCCTCTGCTGAAAATTTCTCTGCCTGCTCTGGATCAGGGCTTGGGCTTGGGCATACTGCTGTGGTCTCTGCTGCTGGAATGCCTGGGCCTGTGTCGGCAATGGCCTCGAAAATGGGTACTACAGCTGGACTGGTGCTGGTCCTCTAACTGAAGGACTAGAGAATGCCAATGAACTCCTCCTGTTCGGGCAGTTCCCAATCCTGTGGTCTGGGGCACCACAAACCAAGCACAAATCCTGTGCTCTGCGACACTCTGATACTACATGCCCTGGCTTCCAGCAGTGTGAATATCCCACTGCGGAAGACTGCTTCTGTCTCTGCTGAGGGTGCATCGGGGTGGAATGCTGAACCGACGTCACTGAGGCCGCCAGCCTCGGAGCTCCAATGGTCAAAGCCCTGGCTGCCGAGGCTAGTGCTGATGACTGATTCATCTGGCCGTGAGATCGCTTCTGACCTCCGGTCCTATCCACGATCCTCTGGGATGTATACTCATGCCTCCTAGCTGCTCTCAATACTGCATTAAAAGTCTGATGCTCAAACTGCTCCACTGCCAACATGATCTCTAAATGGAGCCCCTGCTGGAACCACTAGGCTCTATCGAACTCGGTTGCTACCAAGGTGGGAGCAAACCGACTAAGCCTCGAAAACTCGGCCGTATATCCATCGACCGTCCTGCCCATCTGCTTCAGATTGGTGAACCTCGTCTGTAGGTCGTACCGAGCTACAGCATCAAAATACTTGGTCTGGAATCTCTCCTGAATACTACCCATGAAATAGGGGCCACTAATCCATCGGTCTGCGCTGCCCACCAGCTGCGGGCAAGATCTAGTAACTGTAGGCGCACTACGGCCACCTTCTCGTTCTCTGGAGTCCTGGCAGCTTCTAGAATCACCTCTAAGTCCTGAAGCCATGCATCTACAGCAATCACATCTTCATTGCCGTCGAAGAAGGGAGGGTTCAAACGCTTGAAGCTGTTAGCCGCGCTATTACCCTGATGACGTCCTCTGGTCAAAGCATCTGCTACCACCTGGTGCAAGGCATCTCCTCGACGATCCTGGGAGGCTAATAGGGACCTGATGAGACCCACCAAAGTGCCATCATCAGGCTCTGCAGGCTGGACGGGCTGAACTGGTGGCTCTCCTCCAGTAGGCACGACTCTGGAGGCTACTCCTGAATGCTGGGCTTGATCTCCAGGTTGCTGCGGGTCCGTAGGAGGTGCTTCGTCTTGCTGATCGGCAGGTCCAGGAACAATATCGCTGAAGAAGACGATATAGGAAACAATAAGGAAGGACCATGACAGATCAACGATACAAGCATGTGATCAGGTCAAGATTCTCAGGAATTCAGAGGATACGAGTAGAGATCAAGGGCGAGTACTGATTGAGACATCTATTCGGTAAACCCTCACATATCTTGATTTACAAGACATGCATGGGCCACCACTAAAACCATGTAACGCCCCAGAACCAGAATACTGGATAGCGGGGACGTACATAGCCAGCTACGTATATTGAAGTGCAACCCACCTCGCTATACGATCACGGCTGTCTAGATACATGAGGGTTTAACTACAAGCCAACAGTCTCCTATGGTCATGAACAAGCCTATTGTCTCAATCTCAAGCAAGCAATAATAGTTTCAAGATGTCAGAGCACCAAATATATAATATCAAGGCGTCCCATACATTACATATTTGATGATCATGAAGCTAGTCGTACAAAATATGAAGACTAGCAAGAGTTCAGTCATACATGATCAACCCTAGGATCTGTCAATCATGTTACAGCCCGTAGGCAGACGGTAAATAAAGGTACAATCGAGCTAACAAGTGCTCGTCGGCTAAATGCCTCGAAAAAATAATTTTACAATAAAGTGGGGGAACAAAAAGAAATCCACTCATTGCCTGGGTTACGCCTGGTGGTCACCATCTGGCTGGAAGTTAGATAGATCCTCTGGAGCTTCTCCGATATTTGGCCATACAAAACGAGCTGGGTCAGACCCCAGAAAGAGCAAGTGCCACAAAGGAGGCTTCACTTAGAAACTAAAACCAGCAAATCACAATAGAATATTTAAGATAATAAATAAGGATTGATAATAATAGAGATAACAATAGTAAACTGAGTACGAGAAAACCATTCAAGTAGCAAAGTCACAACCCTTAAACCAAACAAGGACCGGGGTTGCAATCCTTCGCTTGAATAGAAACCCGCCTCAATTACTATTGGTACAGTGAAGACAATAAACGAAGAGAGGACACAGAACTTCTCCGGGAGCCAGGTTACAACCCTTAAATCAAACAAGGACCGGGGTTGTAACCCTTCGCTTGAACAGAACTGGACCCCTGATCTTTATTGTTAAGTCCAGTATAGATAATCATGGCGCTGAAATAAGTAAAACATGACGAGCATAGCATGGGGTTATAATAAGACAATAAACGAAGAGATGACACAGAACTGCTCCCGGAGCCAGGTTACAACCCTTAAACGAAACAAAGACCGGGGTTGTAATCCTTCCCCTGAACAGAACTGGACCCCCGATCGTTATTGTTAAGGCAAGCATCAATAATCGTGTCATGTCACAAATTTGTACAGGATCAGGATAAGACTAAGCTGGAATTAGCTCCATCGAATCAATCATGGTCAATCAAGAGTACGGCTTGATACTTTAACTAACTAAGGTTATCACATTTCTAGTTACTAGCAAGATGCAATAAGATTATCCCAACAGCCACAAGCCCTGCAGACCATCCGGTTATCCAGATCGAATATCCGTTTATGAAGAATGCAACACGTAACTGTGTGCTAGAAATGTGCCCTACTCGTCGGTAGGCTACAAGTCCACTGAATGCGTCCAGCTAACGGGATTGCCTGTAGCTAGGAATCTCTTCATGACTACTGAATCATTCTAGTTAATTAGCCTTAGTCAATTTCAGTAGGTACCCCTGACCGTGGTACTCAGGGATCCCCATCCTAGACATGATGCAAGACAGTACTAGTTTATTTGTACAAAGACATTCGCCCACGGTGTCTAGGTCTTTTATACTTGTCATGTCAGGCTAGCTATCTTAACAGCATGTCATGATATATCATGTCAGTTTACTTGTTTAAGAGTGCGCCACGGCGGGCCACTATCGGGTTCTATTCTTACCTTATCATGAATGAGAGAAACTTACATAAAATAACAAGTGACATATTCTTGAAGCTAAAGAAAAGATCTACAACTTTTATGTTTTGAGTTTTTCAAGATTCTAGCTACAAAACAACTTAACAGACAAAAACAGTAAAATAGAGCAATTCTGGCGCATGGGATTCCTGCACCATAGGCGCATGGGATTCCTGCACAATCGGCGCATGGGATTCATGCACGAATCGGCACGTGGGATTCCTGCACGAATCGGCACGTGGAATTCCTGCACGAATCGGCGCGTGGGATTCCTACACGAATCGGCGCGTGGGATTCCTACACGAATCGGCGCGTGGGATTCCTGCACCAATCGGCGCATGGGATTCCTGCACAATCGGTGCATGGGATTCCTGTACGAATCGGTGCATGGAATTCCTGTACGAATCGGCACGTGGGATTTTTGCACGAATCGGCACGTGGAATTCCTGCACGAATCGGCGCGTGGGATTCCTGTACGAATCGGCGCGTGGGATTCCTGCACGAATCGGCGCGTGGGATTCCTGTACGAATCGACGCGTGGGTTGCGTTGCCGGGACCTCACAGCGTATGCCCTTCCGGCGCATGGCCTCCCGGGCGCATGGGGGTCATCGTCCCCAAACAACAAGTTCAGCCATGAAAGTTTCAAAAACTTGTCATGGCCATAACTTACTCATCCGAAGTCGAAATCAACCGAAACAAAAGCCAAAACTGCATGAAATTGAATTCTTTACAACATAGAACCATTAGTTTTCGAAAATAAGTAATTTTTAGAGATCAAAAACCAAGAAAAACCAAAAAGTTATAAACTTAGATCTACAAGAATCCATCCATCAAATCCAAAAATGTCAAGTTCTAAAGAGGCTTAGAATCAAGTAAGGAAGAGAATGGATCAATAAAACTTGAGATCCATCATGAAGCAAGTTTGCACTTGCCTAAGCTCTCACTCTCTTCCTCCTGGTGGTTGAAGAAGTAATGGTGGAGAGTAAATGAAGAAGGAAGGAAATAATAATGAGAGAGAAAATAAAGGGGTTATAAATAAGGAGGGTGGTGGTAGAAAGGAGGGTTCACCTTTGGTTCATGATGAACCAAAGCAAACCAAACCAAGCCGAACCAACCCAAGAATAAACCAATCAATGAAATGCTAGAATAAATCAAGCAAGGAGACATACAATACGGGTCAAATTACGTATACGTATACCAAGATATGTAATAAGAACCACAGGTATTACAACTGTGAATGGTGTTAGGAGTTTGGGTTCAATTTGTTGAATGGATTTCGAATTGGGTTGGAATTTGGTTTGTGAACTGTCGATTGGTTCTCAGGTTTCCTGAGAACTAATTTCTGAGAATTTCTAACACTATTTTCCTAAGATTACACACTCTATTGTTTCCCTAACACACACCCTGACACATAACAGTCATTCTATAGTGCACACACTATTTTTTTTGTGGAATTCCTGAGAATCCTATCTACCTATTCACCTTGACACCCTATCTAAACTGTATACCTGAGAACACTTGAGCTAGCATTGTTACACACAACCATCAATTGACACCACATTGATTGGGTTTGGTTGTTGAAATCATTGATATGGGTTATGAGGATATATGTGATATATTGAGTCATTGGTTGGTGTGAAGGTTCAAGATGTATATTATTGTTCAGTCCTTCCTATGCATCACTCAATCTAGATAGCAGTGAGGACTAATTTGGAGTGGAGAGTAGGCTCGAGTGTAGAGTTTTTATTGTGTTTAAGTTCAGAGTTTGATGATAGGCTTTGGATGTTGATAGGTGAAACCTGAGACTGGATTAAAGTTCACAAATTCCTGAGATAGTGACTATTTTTCCTGAGATGGAAGGAATTAATGTGATGTTAGGCCTATTAGCACAGTCCTGAGAGAGTTATAGGTATGGCAGCATTGCTTGCCTTGGATGGCTTGGCATGGCAAGGTGTGGGCTAGAGGGTTCAACCAAGATTGATCATGTTTCCTACAGGTAACATAGGGCTTGGGCCAGTGGTAGGAAGCTAAAGGATATGGGTTTAGTGTATGGGGATTTTGTAAGAGTGAGGTTAGTTCATGTTAGAATTTTGATAAAGAGTGAGTGTTAGAGTAGTGTGTTAGGATATCATGTATCCTGGGTTAGTCTCAATGTTTAGAGGGATTGTTAGCGTGTTGATAGTTCACTTGGGTGTTCTAATTCACTTCCCATTAGATGTGCAGTCCATACCTATACTTAGCTCATTTTTTCTTTTTAGTTTATACATGTAGGGTTCACATATGATGTCATTAGCTTATAGGGGTATTGGAGTTGAGGGCTAAGGATAGGTGATATAGTATCCTATATATAATGTGTGGTGTATATTAGATTGGGATACTATATGTGTATGCATGAAATATATATGTAGATAGCATGGTAGTTGAGTGTGGATTGTGGTAGTTATAGATAGAAATGACTAGGGTTGTGTCATTGTTGTATATGATATGGTTAGGTTTTGAGTTAGTTTACCCTAGAATAACCTTAGTTGACTTGAATTTCAGTTGGCCAAACCCTAGAGTTGACCAAGGTTTGACCCAATAGTTCAAGATTGACTAGAGTTGACCAAAAGTCAACATTGAGTCCAGATGTGACCAATTGACCTAGTTTGACTAGGGTATTGACTTGGGTTGACCCAGAGTTGACCAAGTTTGACTTGGACCTAGTTTGGCCTAGAGAGTTGACCAGGTTTGACTTAGAGTTGACTTTGACCTAGATTTGACATAGAATCATGTAGATTGCATCATAAACTTTATTTACCTTATTTTAAATATATTATAACCTGTACTGCTCTATTTAGGTGTAAAACCCCTAAAATTCTACTGATTTTTCTTTTTAATTTTGGTACTGATTTAAAATTTGGTATTGTACACCGCGTAGTCGTATTGTACGTCGTGCACAAAATTTTAATTTTCGTAATTGCTCGTCGAGTGCGAATATGTGCGAGTGTACATATTTTTTAAAAAAAATATTTTTAATTTATTTTTATAATTCAAAATAACTTATATAATAAATACTTTGCTATCGTACAAAATTATTTTTTTTTGCGAAGTTTGTTTCTTTTCATTTTTAAAGACCCTCCAGTTATAAATAATAAATAATTTTTTTTATTAGAAAGGTATATTTATACGAATATTATTTGTGTATACATTTCATAATTATCTATTAGATTATTTTAAATAATAATTTTTGAAATTATTATTATTAGAATTTTAGAAAATATATTTTGAAATTATTGTGGCGATTTAAACCTTGAATTAAAATTTTGGATTTATTTAAATAGTTAAGTATTTGAAATTTGATTATTCCTATTCGAATTTAAACAAAAATTTAATTTGATTTAATAGGATTTAAATTGAGTTTGGATTTAGATGGGATTTGAATTTGAATTTCGATTTAATTTTATTTGTAGCTAATTATCTATTATGGGGAATTTAAATCCTAATCCTTATCTTATGGGAATTCCCACCTCCTATAAAGGAGAGGTACTCCTCCATAATTCTCTCTACAACCAAACTCTCCACAAAATCCGTGCAACATGCTGTGCATCATGTCGGTGACACAAAATCTTATTCCAATTTTTTTTTACAGTCATCCACGTCGGGTCCACAGTCCGGACACGACGACTCAAATCCTAAACCCAACTCAACATCCCCGCACATCAGCAGCCCGACAACACCACCCCCGCCACCAGCCTTCCCGACCTCGCCATCCCGGTCATGGCCCCGCTCCACCAAACTAACACCACCATCTTCTTCATCACCACCACGACCGTAGTCCCGACACCCGTCCTCACCCTTTCCAGCACTCCTCCCCAACCCCGTCACCAACTCCACCACCGCCGACCCTGTCACCCTCGATCCCTCGTCGACAACAGACCACCATCAGAACCACCATGCTCACCATCGGCAACCAGAGTCCGAACCCAACTTGGGCGCCCCTCCTTTCTATCATCTCCGACATCACCTGAGACAACCCCTCCCTCTGCAGAACACCACCACCATCGTGGCCTCGTCGTCAACCCGCCACCACCAACCACTATCATCACGATGTTATTCTCCGGCCATCCTCGGCCACCGTCGTCACCACCATCACAAATTTTTCTCCAACGATAAAACCACAGGAAGAAGAAGAGGTGAGAACCCTCACCTGGTCGCCGGCGACGTCGAGCCTTTCCCGTGCTCCACCCGCATCCGTCGACCTTGCTCCCAGCCGAGTTCGGCGAACCTCGCCTGACCGTGTGCCAAATACCCGTCACCTCCGTCCGTGCCGCTCCTCCAGACTGTCGACGTCGGAGATCCTCCAATCGACCGCCCGCCAGAGCTTCGGCCGACCTTCGCCAGGCCGAGCGCCGACCGCGTGGACCCCCACCGGCGCTCCACTTCGAGACCCCCGCACGGCTTCCTCCACCAATAACACCGCCGGCGAAGCCTCTCCACGTCGCACCGGCGTTTCCTCCCAAACCCTCCTTGTGTTCCGCCGCCTCTCGAGCAGTGGAGCTACCGCGTGCCTCCGCTCCAAGCCGGCCTCCGCCCAGGGTGCGCCACCGAAACCCCTTCCGCCGGAGTTCTCTCCACCGCTCCTGACCCCGTCCGGTGAAACCCCCGCCGACTACCTCCATCGCGCCCCCGAACCACCGGAGCTCCGCCCGTCTCCTCCTCCGCGCATTCCCCGCCGCCAGCCTCCGGCAAGCCGCGCGCCACCGAGGCCCATGGTGAGAACCCTTTTCTTCTCTCTCTGCTCTCTCTCCTCTCCTTAACCGCTCTCTCTCTCACCCATTTCCAATCGAGGAGCAGCAGCTAATGCTGCAGAATAAGTAGAAGAGTATTATTAAGTATAATTATTATTATTATCATTATTATTATTACTTTTAATTAGAAATTGTATTTTTTATATTACTATGATTATCATATTCATTATTATTATTATTATTATTATTATTATATTATAGAACTAATGTTATTATTATTATTATTATTATTATTATTATTATTATTATTATTATTATTATTATAAAAGTGACTAAGCTAAAATTTACTATTATTATTTTAGTGTATGTTATGACAACTGGTATCACTGTTATTGATATTTTTTTGTTTAGATTATACTATTGTTTTTTTCTCTAGATATATAAATTTTCCAAAATTACCTTGACAAAATATATGCATGCATTACCTATAAATATTATTATGGCATAGCCTATTATTTTCAAATAAGGTTTTAAAACCCTAAATAAATTTCTAGATTATTAATATGTATCTATAACTATTTTGATTCATAAAAAAAATATAGTCCTAAATATTTTCAAAATATTTAACTAGATTGTTTGTACTAATAAAATATGGTTTCGCTATAAAGTAATTTCTAAAAAAATAGTACAAATATTTTCTTCTCAAAACTCTCACTATCTATCTATCTTGATCATGACTGATTATATTCTTATTTTCTCGTGACTTCGAACCCCCTACATACTGGCCTTGGCAATTGGACTAATTGGACTTGTCAGATCATCGCATCATCAGACGACACACCAGGCAAGATACCTTGCCATCTTGTACTTACATTTGATTCATGATATTTTATATGTTGCTAGTGTTTTTACATTAGTAAGAGTATGTCCAAGTATGACTTGGGTGCCATCGATATGTATATCGATGTTCGTGTGTGTGTGTGGACCATATGTGGTAGCGGACTTTCCCGGTGTGTTGAAGTTATGCTTCATAACTTCCTTGACTTGTTGACACATCTCATACACGACACATGAGTGAGGATCATTGAGTCGACACGAACCTACGTATTCGACTTGCTACCGATACGGGCGGTTCGTGTGTCGGTTCATTTATGGATTGGCGGAGTCTAGATAGTGACTTGCATAGAGATATGGATCGCCAAGACATGAATATGACTTGTGTGATACATGGGCGGGGAAAACTACTGGGACGTATGAGCTAGCCCAAAGCCTTCTAGATTGCCCGGTTATGGGTTCATGGTTTCCCTGTTATGGGTGTGTCGCTAGAGGATATATCCATTGCACGGCCCTGACCACGACGTCAGATACGGTCAGGAGGTATGCTAGTGATGCAAAGTATGAACTAGAGGATATATCCATTACACGGCCCTGACCACGTCGTCAGATACGGTCAGAGACGTATACTAGTTCATGCGAAAGCCTCTAGCGGATGCTATGCTTTATTCCTACCCACTTATACGTTCCAGTATAGTTTTCGACTTATATTACACCTAGATGGTTAGGTTCCATTGTGTTGGAGCATGTGGTCTTTTCTTTATCATGTATCATTTATAATTCATCATGGTATTGTTTTTATGTATCTTGTTACGTCCCTCTGAGGACCTGCTTTTTCCCCAGGTGTGTGTTCATGTTTTCCGCAGGTATCCTAGCCAAGGCCGTGGTCTTCTCCATTCTTCCGAAGACGATTGCGCTTGGTTCGTCTTTCCATTTTTTGATTAATGTACATTTCTTTCATTGTGATAGTTGGTAGTGGACTTTGTCTCCGCCCAACGATTGTATCATAAATATTCGAGTTGATATTTATATTATTATTGTGGATGAGATTAGTTTGTCTTGGATTACTATATTTTACAGCTTATGTATTCATACGAGACCTACGTACTTCGTATGAATACAGCTGGCATGTCTACGTTCCTAGTCCTACGTATTTTGGGACTGGGGCATTACATTAGGACATTGTGACTCCGGTGCAGACATCTGATATTATACTACTCTTTTCAGAGTATCAGGCGTATACATTCTCTGATAGTTCTTTCATTTACTTGTCAATTACTGTACTTCAGTTCTAGTTAGCTGTATGTGATTCTCTATTACAAACATGTATTATTATTACTGAATCTATGTATACGACACACATACTTACTCGTCTTGCCTCTATTATTCGAATCACCATACAAATCACTATTCGAACCACCTATTCGTATCTTCATGTGCTGGTTGGAATTGTATTCGTCTTATGTGTTGGATTATGGATTCATTTTATTAGACTGGGCGGGGAAATACTGATTAGACATGTAGACATATCCCCTATTCGAATTACCCCTCTGTGAATGATATTTGAACGATAGCCATCCCTCACCTGATCAGTGTGTGGTGTATCATATTACCTACAGCCGTTTACATGTCGAACTCGGTATTTTAAAACACACTTGGAGAATTTATTCGAATCATTGTTAGATCATCATATGAATCACTATTTGAATCACCTTATTCGTATCACCTTATTCGAATCACCTTATTAGAATAATGATTATAATCACATTCGACTCTTCTTGTATTAGACTCACATTGGGATTACACTCGACTTATGTTGTACCGTCTGGACTCATCATGTTACTCTAGTTCAGCTAGATTTTATTTTACAGTCTTTATTGCCACGATTCTTCTCTTGTTTAGTTACTTACTTTCCTTGTACTTTATCTGTCTCTCTATACCATCACCTGAATATAAACTGCCATGTTCATCAATACAACTGTCTATAACTGCTTTATAGTTCTCTGTCATTTACTTGGGATTTCTTGATGAATTGTACTCGTTCCTGTCCTGACTGGACCTGTTGAAAATATTACAGATGATTGCCCTGAGGATATTTGCCCTACTTATCTTGGAGCAGGAGATGGCTTAGCTACCTATGGCTCCGACACTCAGGAGTGATCGGGAGACTAGCTAGTAGACTTGGTTTAGTTTTTATGTCTTAGAACTTGAATAGTAACAACTTGAGATACGAGTTTGTATTTGAGTTTGTTTGAGATATTATTATTTATTAGTTTATAATCGTTGTTATTTAGTCATTAGTTATAAACTTCTGTGTTATGTTATCGTGCTTAGACTGTTATTGAGATTTTATTATATCTATACTTGTCCTCCATTCGGAGTTGAGATTTGATAAGTACATTATATAATTGCATGAGTTGTTGATTAGATAGTAACCTAGGACAGCGTTCTACTGCCGACACTGTGGCGTAGGCTGGGCGCTGTTACGTACTCTTACCCTCACAGTGGGTGCGGGTCGTGACACATTTTTAGTGGTGGCCCATGCAGGTCGAGAGTTGTATTAGTGCGATGTCGTGGTAGTACAACGATTAGTTGTACTGCTGCGCGCCTGCGATAGAAACTCAGGAATAGGCTTAGTTGAGATAGTACTCAATCACAATTAGGACTACTTGAGAAGATTCCTGGGATGACCCTTGAGAATCTCATTATAAACTATCTCGAAATTCGATTCTGACAGTATATGTCTATCTTCCTGGTTCATCGTTTAATTTGATTCTTGGTATTCATTATTGACTTGATTTTCTACCAAGATAACATTATGGATTAGGTTGCCTCAGTCATGGAATCTAGAGTCTTCTACAGCCATATTAGCTGGTTTGGCGATGAGATAGAGTTTGATTTTGGATGTATTTTTTGGGTGTGGGAATTTAAAGTTTTTGCAGCCAAGCTAGCGGCAATGCAAAAATTTTAAATACCATAATTCTAAAGGTTTATATATTAGTTGCGGACTCTATGGATTATCGCAGTCATACTTACCGGTGTGACGAGGATTCCGGTAATATGGTTCTGGATAGACGGATATGATTATCATATTGCAGAATAGATACCATATAGATGGTGCCCTAGTATGATTGAGTGGAATATCAGGGTGGATATTACTTGAGTGTCATAGATTAGATAGAGGGAGCTAGGCCACCTGTAGTGCAGCACTGTGCCCCGCACCATCAGAGGGATACACCCCAGAGGGGCAGGGCTTTTACGCTGACAGTCGAGTAGACCGACGCTGCGGGTGACGGGTTAGCAGGTCTGTCTTGTTAGGGTTATATACTAAAAGCATCACTTTTGTAGTAACCTTATTTTCTTAAATTTTGAATGAGAATCATATGGGCAAATGTTTGCATATTGTATTTGTTACAAGTGTTAATGCAAATGTCTGATATTCTATATTGTAGATAATATGGTGTGTGGTGTCACACAGAAGATCATATTATCAGTTTCCTATGGAGTATATAAATAGTTCACAACCTAGATGGACTTGGACAATCTATTGGAAAGGTTGTAGTGTAATCTGGTATTAGTCTATCTTGACTATAGGTTTACACTAGTACACTTTGTGTGTATTGAACAGGACCACTTGAGGTTGTTCTCTTTGTACTGACTACATAAGAGAACAAACACCTCTGTTATTATGGATGCTTGTGCTCTTAATCCGGATATAATAACGGACATGTATATGTAGTGTGCATTACTTTGACTCATAAAAGAGTGAGATTCATTATGGATCAACAACCTCTATGAATTGGGTAATAAAATTGTATGTATGATGGGCTGTTGATTATAAATGGAATCCATGTCCCGATACATCGGGTTGATGATGTCCCCTTAAGGAGCTCAAAAGGATTGTCATGTAAACCCTGCTGGTGGATTATATCCGACATGACAAATAAAGTTGAGCGGTACTACTTAAGGATAAAAGATGTCGAATCAATATAGTTGTCAGTAACTTAATTTGATCGACGGACATACGATATCTTAACATGGGGAGCCAAACGAGCATATAATAAAAGGAGCCCACAAACATAATTTGGGATTAGGGAGGTAGTGCAACAATAGCTCATTAGTGGACCGAGCTATTGTTAATGGGCCTGGATTGTGTGTTCGGGCTGAACACGGGATATCCAGATCCGTTAGGAGGCCTAACCCTAATTTTTTCTCATGGTCCCTGCCGTAGCCTATATATATCTTCTATTCTCTGGCCGCCAGATTACTGATCAAAAATCAGAAACTTTCTCTAAATTCGTGATTCACGTAAGGAGAGAAAGACAGGGCTGCCAAGGAGAAGAAAAGGTTGGAAGATCGTCGCCCATACGACGTCCAACTCGAGGAAGGAATACGTACAGAAGATCTTGGGATCGTCCGCTCGAGATTGCCACGAATTACTTGTCTCATTTCTGCCGCAGGTATAATTCGTGAACCCTAGTTTCCGCCTATGAAGGGTTAGAACACGTATTAGATCTGTTTAACTTTCTATCGATCAATACGTACACCAAAGAAAGGGTCCTGGGAATCCCCAGTTCCATCATGTCTTTCCTGTTCTTCTTCCCATATTGTTGTGTAATTCCATTAGTACCTGTCAGGATGTTTTGTGCTATGATAGATGGTATAGTATCCCTGATCAAGACCGTGATATCACGACCAGTAGGATTGTGTAGCATGTTAACTATCGACCTTGATTGTTGGGGGTTTGACCTAGTAGGGGTACGATCATCTTAATTTCGAGGATGAAATTTTTCTAAGGGGGTAGGATTGTAACACCCAGTTTTCCAGATGAGGGTAATTTTGAAATTTTATAATTATTATTATTATTTATTGATATTTATTCATATTATGATTTTTGGTGATTTTTAATCATTTTTAAATTATTTAAAAACTATTTTAAGTCATGACTTGTGATTTTGATGTGCTGCTAGTAAAACCCTAGAGACTGCATGACCTAGAGCCTAACCATGTTATTAGGGATATTTAATTATCATTTTTAGCCTAGGGATAATTTGGTTATTTTGACTTATTTGAATTATTTGATTATTTATTGAATTGGTGAATTTTAGTTTGACTTTGACTTGTTGAGACCTAGTGGACTAGCCTAGAACCTAACCCTAGCTATCGTAACCCTAGTCTAACTTGAGTTAACCCATTTTAGTCATTAGAAGTTAGTTTTAGAATGAAAGGATTAAGTTTAGAGTAAACTAGTCATGACTTATGGTTTAATGCAATGACTTACGATTTCATGACGTAATCACTTGTGACTTAAGCCCATAGCCCAAATAAATAAACCCTAACCCTAGAAATCAGCCCATGGCCAGCCACTTAGGGCTTCCTCCTTCCCTATAAGTATTCTCCCAATTAGTTCTTGCCTCTTTTGTATTGAAGGAGCACTTAGAGAAGGAAAGGTTTGTTAATTCTTCCCCATTCCATAAAATCTTCATTTTAAATCCTTTTCTACTCTAGTTTCTTGCATTAGAGCCTAATACCCTCATATTTTCTGATTATAGAGTTTAATCCCAACTTTGGGACAATTTGGGAGCATTTTGCTAGCAAGGAGAAATCCCCCATTTGGAGCTTTTTCATGCTTTTGCACCTATAGGTAAAACTCCACAAATTGATTGAAATTTCTGTTTTCTTTGCATTTAGGGCTAGATCTAGGAGTCTCCTAGTTGTCCCTGAAGTTTGGGTCAATTTCGTGTCTGTTTGGCGTCCATATCGGACACGTATCATAGAGTACATATAGGTGTTCGATGAAATGTCACTTAGGAATTTATTTTCTATTTTTGTAAATGTAATTACATGAATTTGTAGATCTCAATATTTAAATGAATTTTTGAGAAGGGTGTTAGGTATTTCTGTGTCATTTTGTGTCGATTTTTAGTGTTGGACACGTGCGCACTGGACACGTGCACTGTCCTGCATCACGGGCTGGATTTCTCCTTGTATCGGACACGAGGACACGCCAAATTTTGGGAGGATGTCAGGGCACTGACTGACATGGCTTTCCCAAAATTTGGGGCCATATGGTGCAGTGTGCGAGGAGTTCTCCTCCTCGCACTGGCCGCGTGTGCGGGTTGTGCACGCACGATTTTAGCCACTGACACGCACGTTTAACTGACACAACACGTAACTTGGACACGTTGCAGGCACCCTAGGACCTAGCCCTATCCTAGGCGAACCCACATGCATGAGCACGAGACACGGGTCGCCTTGTGTCGTGTCCTAGAGCGATACACACGCGTGCACGACGCTGTGTGCCCGTACAAGTGTCTGTGTGTGTTCGAACATGGTTAGACATGCCGTGTCCTGTCACGAGGACACCACAAGACTCGTGTGGCCCTATGACACCTACACTAATGTTTACCAACCAATAAATTGTAGTATTAACTTGATTTTAAGTTTCGAATTTCAAATTCCTATGTTGGACTGTTACCTACTGCCTGTTTTGAAAATTCTAAAGTTTAATGCCATTTTAAACTAATTTATCCTATTTAAATGCCATGTTAAATCCTCACACAGGTGTAAATACATTCTACAATGTTGATTATAGGTTGGTGTAAGGTCTTGGGACTTCGAATGGGATTTTGGATTGCTTATTGAATGTAGGCTGATACATGCCTTCTGTTTCTGAAAACTAAGATTGGGCTCCTTTCAAACTGATTTTAATTGATGATTATTGTCATATTAAATTGATTATACACATGTATTAGTACCTACTGAGTAGGTTTTGCAAGTTAAGATTTGGTTTTGTATTTCAAAATGGGATTTCGATATTGAAAGGCTGTGGACTGATTCATGTATTTCAGTTTTGATTTGGATTTTCATTCCAGTTTTCAAACAAATTTTTGAATGTTTATTTCCATGTTTTAATTCAAGTGAATGAGTATTAGTTACTGTTAATGATAACTGTGAGTGGTGTTAGGAGTTTGGGTTCAATTTGTTGAATGGATTTTGAATTGGGTTGGAATTTGGTTTGTGAACTGTCGATTGATTCTCAGGTTTCCTGAGAACCAATTTATGAGAATTTCTAACACTATTTTCCTAAGATTACACACTCTATGGTTTCCCTAACACACACCCTGACACATAACAATCATTCTATAGTGCACACACTATTTTTTATGGAATTCCTCAGAATCCTATCTACCTATTCACCTTGACACCCTACCTAAACTGTATACCTAAGAACACTTGAGCTAGTACTGTTATACACAATCATCACTTGACACCACATTGATTGGGTTTGGTTGTTGAAATCATTGATATGGTTATGAGGATGTAGGTGATATGTTGAGTCATGGGTTGGTGTGAAAGCTCAAGATGTATATTATTGTTCAGTCCTTCCTATGCATCAGTCAATCTAGATAGCAGTAGGGACTAATATGGAGTGGAGAGTAGGCTCGAGTGTAGAGTTTTTATTGTATTTAAGTTCAGAGTTTGATGATAGGCTTTGGGTGTTGATAGGTGAAACTTGAGACTAGATTGAAGTTCACAAATTCCTGAGATAGTGACTGTTTTTCCTGAGATGGAAGGAATTAATGTGATGTTAGGCCTATTAGTCCAGTCCTGAGAGAGCTATAGGCATGGCAGTATTGCTTGCCTTGGATGGCTTGGCATGGCAAGGTGTTGGCTAGAGGGTTCAGACCAGGTTGATCATGTTTCCTGCAGGTAACATAGGGCTTGGGCCAGTGGTAAGAAGCTAATGGTTACGGGTTTAGTGTATAGGGATTTTGTAAGAGTGAGGTTAGTTTATGTTAGAGTTTTGATAGAGAGTGAGTGTTAGAGTAGTATGTTAGGATATCATGTATCCTAGGTTAGTCTCAATGTTTAGAGGGATTGTTAGAGTGTTGATAGTTCACTTGGGTGTTCTAATTCACTTCCCATTAGACGTGCAATCCATACCTATACTTAGCCCATTTTTCCTTTTCAGTTTATACATGTATACATATATATTGGGTTCACATATGATGTCATTATCTTATAGGGGTATTGGAGTTGAGGGCTATGGATAGGTGGTATAGTATCCTATATATGATGTGTGGTGTATATTAGATTGGGATATTATATGTGTATGCATGATATATATATATATATATATATATATATATATATATATATATATATATATATATATATATATATATATATATATGTAGATAGCATGGTAGTTAAGTATGGGTTGTGGTAGTTATAGATATAAATGACTAGGGTTGTGTCATTGTTGTATATGATATGGTTAGGTTTTGAGTTAGTTTACCAACCTTAGTTGACTTGAATTTTAGTTGGCCAAACCCTAGAGTTGACCAAGGTTTGACCCAATAGTTCAAGATTGACTAGAGTTGACCAAAAGTCAACATTGAGTCAAGATGTGACCAATTGACCTAGTTTGACTAGAGTATTGACTTGGGTTGACCCAGAGTTGACCAAGTTTGACTTTGACCTAGTTTGGTCTAGACAGTTGACCAGGTTTGACTTAGAGTTGACTTTGACCTAGATTTGACTTAGAATCATGTAGATTGCATCATAAACTTTATTTACCTTATTTTAAACATATTATAACCTGTACTGCTCTATTCAGGATATTGTGACTCCGGTGCAGACATCTAATATTATACTACTCTTTTTAAAGTATCAGGTGAGTACATTCTCTGATAGTTCTCTCATTTACTTGTCAATTGCTGTACTTCAGTTGTAGTTAGCTGTATGTGATTCTCTGTTACAAACACATATTGTTATTATTGAATCCATCTATACGATGCACATACTTACTTGTCTTGCCTCTATTATTCGAATTACTATACGAATCACTATTCGAACCACCTATTCGTATCTTCATGTGCTGGTTGGACTTGTATTCGTCTTATGTGTTGGATTGTGGATTCATTGTATTAGACTGGGCGGGGAAATACTGATTAGACATGTAGACATATCCCCCTATTCGAATCACCCCTCTGTGAATAATATTCGAATGATAGCCATCCCTCACCTGATCAGTGTGTGGTGTGCCGTATTACCTACAGCCGTTTACATGTCGAACTCGATATTTTAAAACACACTTAGAGAATTTATTCGAATCATTGTTAGATCATCATATGAATCACTATTCGAATCACCTTATTCGTATCACCTTATTCGAATCACTATATTAGAACAATGATTAGAATCACATTCGACTCTTCTTGTATTAGACTCACATTGGGATTACACTCGACTTATATTGTACCGTCTGGACTCATCATGTTACTCTAGTTCAGCTAGATTTTATTTTACAGTCTTTATTGCCACAATTTTTCTCTTGTTTAGTTACTTACTTTTCTTATACTTTATCTGTCTCTCTATACCATCACCTGAATATAAACTGCCACGTTCATCAATACAACTGTCTATAACTGCTTTATAGTTCTTTGTCATTTACTTGGGATTTCTTGATGAATTGTACTCGTTCCTATCCTGACTGGACCTGTTGAAAATATTACAGATGATTGCCCTGAGGATATTTGCCATACTTGCCTTGGAGCAGGAGATGGCTTAGCTACCTATGGCCCCGACACTCAGGAGTGATCGGGAGACTAGCTAGTAGACTTGGTTTAGTTTTTATGTTTAGAACTTGAATTGTAATAACTTGAGATACGAGTTTGTTTGAGATATTATTATTTATTAGTTTATAATCGTTGTTATTTAGTCTTTAGTTATAAACTTCTGTTTTATCTTATCGTGCTTAGACTATGATTGAGATTTTATTATATCTATACTTGTCCTCCATTCGAAGTTGAGATTTGACAAGTACATTATATAATTGCGTGAGTTGTTGATTAAATAGTAACCTAGGACAACATTCTACCACCGATACTGCGGCGTAGGCTGGGCGCTGTTACGTACTCGTACCCTCACAGTGGGGTGCGGGTCGTGACAGGAGCAGTTGCATTCACTGTATGAAAGTAAGACGACTAGCAACAACGTATTTCTTTTTCGCCAACTCGCTAACTCGAAGTATACGGAGGGTGCCTCAGTGGCACAACATCTTAACGATGTCCAGGGTATCATTAATCAACTGTCTGCGATGAATATGGTGATTGATGATGAGCTTCAGGCCCTACTGCTCTTGAGTTCTCTGCCGAAAAGTTGGAAGACGTTGGTGGTGTTGATGAGCAACTCCGCGCCTGATGGAGTTGTCACGATGGAGACAGTCAAAAGTAGCTTATTGAATGAGGAGGTCCGACACAAGCAAGTGGAATCGTCGTAGGAGTCCGCTCTGGTGGCTACCTACGGAAAGGGAAGACCCATGTCATAGGCGAGGACATGGTGGAGTTCTCGGGATCTTGTGATTCTGGACCGCAAGGAGGGCTGCTATCACTGTGGCGAAAGGGGTCATATCAAGAGGAACTGCATGAATCTCAAAGCTGAGAAGGCCAAACGCAAGGACGATCAGAAGAATCTTACGTCGTTTGGAGATATCAACATCGTAGCGATCGACGCAGAGGAATCTTATGGTATGTGTCATGATAGTGACTGGGTCATGGATACGGGGGCATCGTACCATGCCAATCCACATAAGAGGATCTTCATGTCATACCGCGACGACAGGTTTGAATGTATGAAGATGGGCAACAAGGGGACGGCTGCAGATGTAGGCATCAGTGATATGCACTTGACGATAGAGTTTGGTGAGAAGCTCATCCTCAAGGATGTACAACATGTACCGAGTTTGCACTATAACTTTGTTTTGGTAGGAAGACTGGCAGATGATGGCTATCGCAGTCTGCTTGGGAGCAAAGAATGGATGCTCGTAAAGGGTTCCCAACAGCTGGCTCGGAGAGATTTTTGTGTTGTGGCATGTACAGGCTCAAGCCGCTGAGCTTTACAGGCAGGCCACAGACACTAGATGGAGGCTCGAGGGGTGTTCGACAGGAGGTAGATCGTCGAGAACTTGCTGAAGAGGGACTTCTAGATGCTTTGAGGGATGCGGAGGATTCGGTTCGTCGAGACCAAGCGACAGATGGTGATGAGTTAAAGATTGAGGGTCAGTCTGTCGGTCCCATGACAGCTGGTCGGTTTCCATGTGGGGGTTGCTCTACAGATCTAGTTTTAGCGACAGGTGGCTTGCTAAAGCTTCATGGAGCAACATCGGCTTCAATATTTTGAAGCCATGAAGGAGATCAAGGTTTGTAGCAAACTCAATCTGAGACGGGAGCATCATCATTTATACTATTTATAAGGAGCTGTAGGTCATCGACGGTATGCACAGTAGGTGATGTTTTGCTCGAGGACGCACGTGTATGGGGGAGCTTCAAGTTCGGACACGAAAGTGGACATATTTTGGAGTTCAAATCATGTGAGAATCGTACCATCCGTTTGGTTGGGCCAGCCAAGGGTAAAGAATCTCGTCGGAATGTTAACACTTTCCGGTGGAAGACGAAAGTCGGGGACACATAGCCGAGACATACGGTGAGGCTGATCGTCAGGGGCGTCGATTTTAGTTGTGTTATTGATATCGGCATGATCCCAGTGGTACAGGAGGTGCTACGCATGGCAGCTAGCATCGACGTGACAGTCGAGGAGTTGGAGACAAAGAAAGATACAAAGTAGTTCAGGGGATCGCAGATCAGTGGCATGGGGAAGAAGGAACTCTATCGCGGGACGATAGGCATAGAGTCCAGTTGAGGACCCATGAGGTCAGTACCCTCTCATCAGACTGGAAGGGAAGATTGTTGGAGTTCAGCCTGAATTTGGTAACAATATATTTGTGGAATCCAAATCTAATTAAATATTTGATTTGATTTGATTTTATTAGATTTGGATGTCCATAATTGGTGCTGGTCTATTTTAGATATAATAGGATTCTTATTTGAGGGCTTCCTATTTAAGAAATCATATTATGACCTAAAATAGGATTTTTCTCATCTTATATATATGAGGTGAGGCTGGAGGCACAAAGGATAAGTACAAAGCACAAAGTAGAGATTCGGGATGCTCGTCCACAAAAAAAATCTAAAAGAAGGTCCGTACTTTGCTCTTAGGACTTGGTCATCCAAGACAGAAGGAAGAAGAAGATCTAATCGATGAGTCGTCAACTTCGGTTAGGAAGATTGCTATGGGTTAGTGAGTGATCTCAATTGTAATCTTATAATTTTTTTATAGTGGTGAGGGGGTTGAGCCTGTTAGGGCAAAGTGTTCAACAATAGTTTTTGTCAATCATATAATTTTTATTTGAGTTATAAAGGTTAGAATTTGTCCACGTGACGTACATCACCACCATATACTTGTCTTTATCTTGTGCTTGGTATCCGCTAGACGGGAGTTGTTTTTGATCAGGTAGGTTGGCAAACGCTTCCGCACGCGCCCAACAATTTGTACCAGAGCGAAAGTTTGATTCGTTCTGGTCTGATACCCAACACAAGGCAGTAGATAAAGGGTATACAAATTTGTGCTTAATTATATGTGGATGTACATTAATACTATATAAACATTATCGATAATCTTTTTTCTCTACGATAATACTAGAACGTAGTATCCACGATAACTAGTCTTGTTTAAATTATTGTAGGCTCGAGAATAGTACAGTTTACCCAACAGGTACATAATATCTCATACTCTCATAATTTTAGAAGAAATTTACTGAATTTAAGGATATAAGGACAAATGGATACCATATCAAAACTTTGAGTGAGACAAAATAAAGAATATCTTTGTGTAATCTCTAGCATAGAGAACCAAAAGTTTGTCCTAGAGAGATTATTCAGCTATTCACTAGGGATACACATCGCTCACATTGGAGATATCGAGTCACATACTACCATGATCCATAAGCTCAATCAAAAGTGCCCATTGTGAGCAAGAAGTTGAATGATCACATAATTTTTAAACTATGACATGATCGATCGAGATACCTCGGGAAAATAATGAAGATAATGATCATAACAAATTCCAGTGATCAACTTTTAGCAAAATATAGCATATCTAATGATCAACTCAATGTCCTTAATCTCAAGAATAAGTTTATTTCTAAGCCATAAATCCTGAAGATTGCATCTAAATGATCAGTAGCTTAATTTCATTTATTTAGAATTAAATTTTTGTTAGATTTTTATGGCTTATGTTAGTATTATTTTAAACTGTAGTTTTGACATATATGTTTTGTGAACAATCTTTTAGATTTTTTGACATGAGATATCTTAATTTGTCGAACTGTCACTTTGATAGGACAATATTTCTGCATTTGGGGGAGATAAAAAAAGATAAATGCTTTGTTCCAAAAGAATGTCATAAATTATTGTTCCTAATCATCGTTCCAGAATAACGTCGTGAATTGTCGTGGAATACTTTATTTTATCTCATTTCGACTAAATTAGGAGAATTATCCCCTGAAATTTATTGCAAATAATTAACCGATGCCAACTCGACGCATTTAATGCTGCATAAATAGCTAGGTCACATATACCAACTACGAATGCACCTTCTAGAATATAAGTAAATACCAAAAGAACCCAATAAATTAGTTCTACATTAAGATGTGTAAGACCTACAGGTTCTAAATATTTAACTCTCTAGAATAAGAGACTGAATAATCTAACACACCATAAATGCTTTTGAAGAAGCATCTTCTAAAGTAGCCTCTCTTGTAGAGAAAGTTCATGACGATCCAAAAGATATCATAAACCATAGAACTAATTTCTCAAAAGTAAAGTATATTGCTCATGTCGACAATATGCCTCAGATCCCAGAAGAGATTGAGAAAGATGTATCAATACAAAAAATGTTTTACGCATACTAAAGAAACATTTAGAATAAAAAATAATTTATCATAATTAACATTAGCAAATAAGAATAAAATGGTGATAAAAAATAAGAATAACACTGAACCACGAATAATTCTTGAATTTTGAAAATGACAAAATTGGCCAAAAATGAAAATATGCGATACAAGCGAAACAAGATTCTCTCGCAAAACGTAAAGTATTCGATCCTATCGTACAAAATCTAAAAGGAATAAACCCAGTAGATTTTAAATGGGTGTTTGTAATAAACAAAAAGATCCAAATGTATAGAACAATGCTAGTTGTTTAAGGATTCTCGAAATGACTATAAATAAAATATAAAGAAATATATTATTCGGTCATGATAACCTAGACAATAACATACACATGAAATCTTCGAAAGATTTAAATTACCAAGGTATACACGAAGGATTTACAAAATGAACCATATATGGACTAGAAGCATTCGAAAGAATGTGATCGGCTCTTGGATATCTATGAATGGATATATGATGTCATGCATATTTATAAAGAAATCCCTGAATGGATTTTTCAAAACGTTCATTTATGTACATGACAGTATCTCGAAAGATATTGAAAAGAACTCATGAAGAGAAGACCTTCTGAAGAGAAGATCTCTTGAAGAGAAGACCTCCTGAAGAGATTATCTCCTGAAGTGATCTCCAAAAGAGAAAACCTTCTGAAGAGATCTCCAAAAGAGATAAGTAATATTCTGAAGAGATCTCGTGCAGAGATTAAAAAAATCTCTTGAAGAGATCTCCTATGGAAAAAAAAATCTCCAGAAGAGATCTCATGAAACAATATATCATAAAATGATTTAATATGATCATTTGTCATTTACTTGGTACATTATAGTAGTTAGATTAATGGAACCGACTTCGGCCTAAAGAAGAAAAAACAAGTTCTGGGTCCTGAAGTACCTATTTTAAATGAAATAAGTACAATTATTTATTTAGCATAATGTACTTCAAGATATATCTAATTTTATGTGAACCTGCTGACTAGATATAGATATGTAACACATAGTTATTGGAATGACATAAAGTAAATTTTTATAGATATATCAAAGGAATAATTCTTTATTTAATTTATATGGATGTGCTGATGTTATTGAATATAGAAACACATGTTAAGGGAATATCACAAACAAAATATGTTTCTTTAATAATAATGTAGCTATTTCGAACATCAGTCAAATGACTAGTCATCTTGGCATAAAATAAAGAAAACAGAGAACATGTATGGCTAAGATTTCATCAATTCCACATATAAGGGGGAGTGACGAGCTTCCAGCCACAACTCACTCTTTATGAGGATATGGGGATAATATATATAAATGTATAGGCAAATAGATTTTTGAGATGAGATGTAATATTCAAATGTATTAATTAGGGCTTCGATTTGAGTTGATGTAAGAACTAAATTTAATATTTTAAAATAATTTTGAGGGAGAGCATCCTGCAGATGCAAGCATCCTGAAGATGCTAATAGAGACGTCTTAAAGTAATATAGACATCTTGAGACATGTCTCCGCATTGTATACTTTTCATTCAATGAGATTTTTTTTTTCTATTGGTTTTTCCTTCAAAAGGTTTTTAATAAGGCAGTGTAATTAGTCGTACCCACTTGGATCCTGAAGAATACTATTGTACACTTTTATTTTACTATGGATTTATTCTTTTAGTGAGACAATGATTAAAGGGGGCATCCAAAGGGGAGTATTATAATTTTTGGATAAGTCTAAATAATGGATGTCCTTATCTCCATCTACAACAACCCTTGCCTTATATTCTCCATATATTATTACTAATAAGAGAAGCCTAGAGCGATTCTATTTAGATATAAAATCTCGCTCTCTCTCTCTCTCTCTCTCTCTTCCATTTTTATAACGTTACTTTACTTTTCTCCTTGTATATGAGGTATTTATAGGAACAAATATAGGAGAAATATGTATTGGGCTTATTTTTAACTAGCTAAGATTAATTGTTCCAAATGCCATTATATATATATATATATATATATATATATATATATATATATATATATATATATATATATATATATATATATATATATAAAACACAAAGGTTTTTGAATCCTAGGGCTGACTGTGCCAAGATAAAGAGTGGTTGGGATTTAATCTTGGTGAATGAACGTTTGTGGGGTTTTATGGAAAATCCAAAGAGTGGGGTTTGCACTCATAATGGTTGTGGATGAGCATTATTGAGAGTGGGATTTTATGGGAAATGAGCATTATTGAGAGTGGAGTTTTATGGGGAATCCAAAGAGTGGGGTTTGCACTCATAATGGTTGTGGATGAGCATTATTGAGAGTGGGGTTTTATGGGGAATCCAAAGAAAATTCACATCCAGCAGTGGTTAGGATTTAATATTTTGATGGGGGCCTCATAATTATTATTGTTCGTTTAAAATTGGGGGTCCAAGATTTTGAGGGGGAATACCTTAAATGAACCATGCCCTATGGGCACGGGTTATGACTAGTATATATATATATATATATATATATAATGACATATATATATATATATATATATATATATATATATATATATATATATATATATATATATATATATATATATAAATATATATATATATATATATATATATATATATATATATATATATATATATAAAAGAAATATATATATATATATATATATTTTCTTTTATATATATATATATATATATATATATATATATATATATATATATATATACGCCAATGGCATTCAGTCTAGCGGTAAGACCGTTGGCATGTTGGAGGAGGGGTCTCAAGATCGACCCCCAACGAGGGAGGGTCCACGAGCTTTAGTTTTTCAATATATATATATATATATATATATATATATATATGTATATATATATATATATATATATATATATATATATATATATATATATATATATATATATATATAACCTACATTCATAACAAATAGAGAATTTTCGCTTTCATGATTCTTTCTTTTATATTCTCCTAATAATTTTATAGTCTAATATCAACTACAAGATGCTATCATCAAACGAAAGCTTATGTTCATGCGATCATCCACATGATAATCCGAGTAAGTATGATCTCAATCTTATTTATGATCTAATATTTTCTTTGTTTCTTTTTGGCAAAATAAGAATTTTCCTTTAAGAAGTTATGTTCCACCAACCTCCATGATTATCGATTCCTTACCCATCAATGAAATTCTAAACTATATAGTTCCTTCAAATCATACTTATCCTAGTGGTTAAACTATATAGATCATTCGGATCTTACTTAGCTTGCAATGGCTTAGAATTTTTTTTATATTATTTTATCAATGTCTCTGACTATATAAACAACCGCCCAGCTATGTGAGGATAAAAATGGGCATAACATTGCTAGAAGCGACGCTAACATCATCGATAAAAGCAACGTTAAGCATCGCCAAAAGCGATTCTAAGTCAATTAGTTTTGATAATTTTTATTTGGATATTATTATGGATATTTTTGACTGTATTATTAATTAAATTTTATATATTTGTGTGCATGTGACCAAATTTAATTAATTTTGCTTAAGTATGACAAGTGAGGAAGTTAGATGTCTGGTTGATAGTAAGACTACGCGCATTATTCTCCATGTAATACTTTTCTAACTTTGTTTCTCATCAAAACTCTTCAACAACCCTATTAGGTCCATCAAACCTGAAAGAGGGACACAAAATTGTCCCTTTCAAGTTGTCCCATAGTACTAAATTTACCATTGAAGATACCTTATATTCTTTCTCTTCCCTGAAGACCTTTGTTCTCAAGAAAATAATTATTATGCTGAAACCATTAATAAAAATAAAGTGGCACTACAAAAAAAGTGACCTCTGGGGACAACAAAAAATGGTCTTAAAAACTGCAATTACCATCCCAACAAATATTTGGGACGGCCTTTGGGACGGGAATGGACGGTCCCATTAGGGTGGCGTGGCAAAAACTTTAGGGACGGATATTGCCGTCCTAATTACTGTTAAAGGACGGTTAGGCAAAACGTCTCAAAAGTTTTCAAATTTATGCTTTTGTGTGACGGTTTATTAATTTGTCCCAAAAAATAAGTTTTTGTAACAGACATATTTCGTCCTAATAAACAAGGGACGAAATTTTAAAAAGTTCTGTAATCGTGCAAAAAAACTTAACAAATGTTTAAATTATTATGGAATTACTAATTTCCTGTTTATATATAAAATATATAATTGAATTTTATATACAACAAAAATTCATACAGAACTATTTTATTTAATCGAAAATGCATATGGTTGCCACAACATTAACAAAGCGTAGCCGCAACATTAACAAAATAATTTCTATAAAACATATTTAAAGGTAATATCCCATTGTTCACAAAATGAAATCCAAGTCTTACATCACTTAGAGTGTTCCCATCAAGTTTTACATCAGTAAGCATTTACTTAATTTACAAAATAAAATCTACGACTTTTTACACAAGTCCAAAACATATATATTTGATTTTCCACATCCATTGACAAACCGATCCACACATCCATGGCTGCCAGCAGCATTGGCTACCTGGAAACACATGAATAAGCCAGAAATATGGTTAATTATAAGTAATTGAGACCCTTGGTACATGAATAAGCCAGAAATATGGTTTAATTAATCAATTAGAAGGTTAAGCAACAATAACCAAAATTTCTCCAATGATCTTGCAAAGATATATAAATGGGGCACTAGCATCAACTTGCTCTACATAAACTCAATCTACCATTTCTACCAAGAATCAAGAAAATAACAATAACTCTATCTACCATGTGTATCAGCAATTAGACCTAGGTAGTTAGTATCAGAGTTAATAATCACAATTGCCTCTTACGAAGGCTTTTAATAGTCTGATATCGAACATGGTGGAGTAACTTCAGAAAGAAACATGTGGTATATTGCATATACCATTCATAAATTAGCTGGACTCATTTATGTTATATATCAATACCTAATGGAATTAGAAGATGAAATATGAAGAAAACAGAGAGGCATGTTGGGAGAGGGATCTGAATGGTGAACAAGGATGGGGTTGAAAGCAACATAAATAAAAATCAAAGGTGAAGGTTGACTGGTCTATCCGGAATAGAAGAAAACACAAGCATTTTGTCCCCCTTGCATGTTTCTAATATAAAAACAAACAAGAACAAAAAAGAACAAAAACAAAAATATATAATAGAAAACTCTGGTAATAAAGCCTGACACAAGACCCCACATGGGTTGACCAATTCTTAGTTATATATTGTTTCATTCAGCTGGTAACAAGCCCACAAAAGAAAAAAATATTTCCCGCCTAAACTTCCTTCAATAAAATATGTATTTGCACAATTGAAATGATAAATCCTTGATAAAAACTCAAAAATGCTTTCAATTGGATTACCAGTGTCAAGCACGATATTCTTCTGACACCTGTTAGTCACGGTGGCTTAGTCTTGGTTCCAAAGAGTCCAAAAAACTGGCCAGACACACATTTGCCACTAGCAGACTCAAGAATACCTTATCTAGACATGAAAAGATAGTGTTCCGTTTAAGTTAGTTCATTCTAGATCTGGTTTAGAACCCAGTATCTACAATACATGAACAAATATGAACCTACATATATAGGTATACAACCATGTGCACTGTAACCTTGGTAACCGTTTATCTATAAACAATCCTAGTTTTTAGGAAGCACAATGTAAGAAACTTGAGAATAACATATATCCATTTAGATTTTTTCTCTCTATCAGACATTAAACAGGTACAACAAGTGAAGGTAGGATCTAAATTCAAGCGGATCTGAGTTCAAGCAGTTTTATGACAGCAAAATGCCTACATCACTTTACTGCAGTAGCACGTATCTTGAGCTAAGTAAGATTCTGGATAGTTGACCTTATTGACACAAGGGAGTTACGAATGCAAAATTTTAAGGATATAAAATCTAAAAGCAATAACTTACTAGGAGAACATGGAAAGAAATGTAATAACTTTTAAAGAAATTACATACAAATTCAGATCTTGGCCTGTTGCGAAAGTTGGGAGACCTGCTGGCGTAGTACTCTTCTCATGACTTTATTTGAAGCAGTTCGTGGAAGTAACGGAACAGCCACAACAGATGCAACCTATGTCAATCAATAAAACATATAAATATATAACACTTGGTAGGATTTGAAATAACTATCTGTTGGCCCTGTGTTGCTTATACACACTATTTCCGTCATTAGTTAACTGCCTTCACACTGCACAAACTTTTAATTGGGTAGATTATTCTGCTGCACTCTATTCCCCCCCTTCCTCTCGAGTTGCCTTACGGTCCTTTAATATCTACTACTAAGAAAAGGGAGAAAAAAAAATTACCCTGAATAAAGGGTTCAATTTCTTCTGAAGTGCCGTATTGAATGCCTTTTTCAGTTGGTCTATGTCTTTTCCAGAGACCCTTTGATCTTTGAAGGCAACAGCAACAACCAATTGTTCCGGGCCACCACCTAATAGTGGAACTCCAACTGCAGCTGTCTCAAGGATAGCATCATCAACACCATTGCATACCCGTTCAATCTCAATAGAACTTACCTGGAGATTAATAAACGAAATCTACTGAGTTAGATTGCTTGGCCATGAAGTTTGGACTAAATGGTTTGGTAATGTGTATCTTAATTCCACCCAGATTCATTGTGTCATCAGCACGACCATGTGCCCTGTAGTATCCTCCAGCAGTACGCTCAAATTCATCCCCATGCCTCCGAAGGATCTGCTTGACCAAACAAGATAAATAGGTCCAGTCTTTCCAAATATCTGAATTCTGAAAGCGAGACTTACGTTTCCATTCCAGATTGGCATGCCTCTAAAGTAGATATCGTAGTGGTTAGCATTTAACAATACAATTGATGCTCCGAACATGCTGGGGCCTAGTGCCAGCTCTCCAATCCCAACTGTATTATCTGGCTACAAGGAAGAGCAGTTCTTTATATGCATCCAGTAAACATGAAAACATAAGAAGAAATGTCTGATATCTGAACAAATAAAGCAAGATCTCATTGATACAATCATGGGTTTCCAATAGAATTGGATCTGGAACTCTATCAAGGCATTATCAAGAGTGGATACATAAGGAAGAATGTTAGACAAGTGACATGAGACCATGGACAGCATACATAGCTAGGCTATAATCTTTTAACTAAAACAAAATGCGAGGCTCTATCCAGCTTGTTAGCTAGTTTGGAGACTTTGGGTGCATTCAATTAACATTATAACTATGTGAATATCTGAAAACTATTCAAGCCTCACATGATTGATAGAAAGATTCACTACTTACAAGTATGCTCCCATTGCTGTCAAGGATAAAAAGGGTGCAACCCATTGCTGGTGTACTAAATGCTGCCAGTGCTTGTGGTGCGCCTAGTTTGGAAGGCTTGCAAAGTGTATTTGGGTATGAAATGTCACCATGGTTCAGTAAAGTCCCTTTGGGGACTTTGAAGGAAGAAGAGAACAAAGCAGAGAAACAAGTGACTATGGGACGATACTGCAAACTATGCTCTATATGTTGAACAACACAACAAGGATCACAACTGAAACAAGGACAACATAACCTATAAGAATATACAAAACTATATTAAAACTTGAGAGGAAGTTAGTAATACTTTTGACCAAAAGCTAGCAAGTTTTTATGGATAAAGAATTGCATGTTTTAGCAAAAAAAGAGAAGTTCAACAATGTCGAATCATAACCTTTGCCAAATCCCAAAATTTCACCCTAAAGACCACTTATTGCAGACATTATTGCACAAGAAATAACCAAGGTGAGGCAACATCACAAGTAGAGCACCAAAAAAGTTTTAACATAATGGACTAACCAATGTTCCAACTTGTTTGATTCCATTGAGATACCTGACAGGGATGGAGAAAGAATGCCATCTCCAACAATTGCATTTTGAAAACTATCCAATGGTAAGATGTATCCTACATTTTCGTCAGGTGCTGTAACATGCAACTTTTAGTACATAAAGTAAAAAAAAACCATAACTAATGTTAGTACAAGGTTATATCACATACTGTCCACCACTGTAAAATGTAAGACTTCAATTCACATGTGAGACTACAACCATTGGAAACCAAATGTTAGTACAAGATTTTTGTCAAGTGTTGTAACATGCAACTTTTAGTACATAAAGTATAAAAAAACATAACAAATGTTAGTACAAGGTTATATCACATATTGTCCACCACTGTAAAATGTGAGACTGCAATTCACATGTGAGACTACAACCACTGTAAACCACTATAAAAGAGTAACTAATGTTAGTACAAGATTATCTCAAAAAACTAATTTAAAGTTTCCTAAATAATTATATAGGTTTACTATTTCTACTTCTTATCAACTTCTACTTCCTTGACCCTTCTTCATCCAAACAGGCTCGGGATCCTATTAGCAATGAGCTCGCATCTATTCATCATCTAAATATGCTTGGTTGACTCATGTCAGTTCTGTACTGAAGTCTTTAAGAAGCTAGAGGGCTAGGGATATTCATGATGTGTGATGTATCTATTAGTATAATTTCATCGCCTACTGGTGCATTACTAAGAAATTTTAGTTAAGCAAATCTCGCTTTCTTAATCTAGTTACACGTTGGCGTTGGATTGGCTGAATTTTAACCTATGTGAGGGTTTCTACATGTAAGCACATATGCTTCACTAATTAAAATTTGATAGTCTAATTTATGTTAGTATATGCATTCCTAAGGTACCTTATAAATTTTAATTTATATGCATGCTACATGAAGATGCATGGGTTTAGCTTTATAATGATTGTAAGGTCGCTTTATACAATAAATAGAAAGGATAGAACAAATAATAACCTCAGTTATGCCTTTACTATGTGATCCCCCTATATTGTCTTTCTTTTTGTTGTTTCTATGTACAAAGTAGAGATGTGAGGTTTAAGAGAGCATCAGTACATAACTTCATATATATATATATATATATATATATATATATATATATATATATATATATATATATTTATATATACATATATATATATATATATATATATATATATATATATATATATATATATATGAAATATTTTCCAGAAACTACCAAAATGGTCACTCTGACTGAAACCTTGTCAAATATAACAACAAAGTGTCCAATGCATGACACAAAAATTATTGTCACAAGGGGAGAAGCGTGAAATATTTAAAACTTACTTTGACAATCAATGAAATAAAGTATCTTCCTAATTTTCATTGTAATAGACAAGATTGTCTTTCATGCACAAAATAAATATTTTTTGGGTTTACCTCACTGCTTTCATCCTAGCTTGACTCTTAGCAACTGTACTACCTCATGTGTCTTGTCCAGCTCAAGGTGCAATTTGGCTTGTATGTACCTGCATAAATGGTAACATGCTGGACTTTAAAACGATCTTCAACTAATGTAGTAAAAAAATATTGAACTTCATTGTTCAAAGGAAAGTATTAGACTTAAACGAGACATGCTAACTATTCAAAGTTTCTTGAAATCTTCCACAAGCAGTAAATTTAAGTAAGGTAAACGTAAAAAGGAACAACATGGTTAAGCTAAAAGTCTAAGTAGGAACTTGGGCCTTTGCACACTTACTTATCAGTTTGATAGGCCTATATTCAAGCCAGCTTGAGACTCTTAATGTCAAGTTGGCCTAAATTCTGGCGAATAGCTTTCCACTAGTTTGCAGCCTTATTGATTCCATGATATCAAATAGTTTAGATAAGATTATGTTTCCCATTTTCCCAGCACTTCATCCAGACCTATGAACAAAGACCTCAGAGTTGTTTGGCAGTTCATAATGAATCACTTGGAAAGAAAGGAGAGACAAATAGAATAAGATATCTATTTCAAAGTTTATTTTATTTTGTAAAAGGAAAAGGCGTGATAGAACAGACTGCTGTAGCATGGTAAGGGTAAACCCAAAAAAAAATATTTAAACCATTCACAAACCCAATAAATTATGGTCACCTTTACCATGTCATTATATGCTACACAAGTCAGCCACTGAGACATATAATCTTCAAAATGAGATCATGTATCATGTACTAATTTTCTTTGATACATATTGTTCTGATGGTTTCAGAATGTTATTTCTACATACATTCCCACACATACATATAACACTGCAATAGGAATTTTATATACCTGTTGTCGTCGAAAATTAGGTGTTATTTCTACAGACACACTCTCCCTCTCCCTCTCTCTCTCTCACTATATATATATATATATATATATATATATATATATATATATATATATATATATATATATATATATATATATATATTGTAAAGAACCTGAAATGTTTATTTGATTTTCACAAAGCTTCCAAAACTTCTGAAGAATAGATGTGGGAAATATCCTAAAGTTTCAAGCTTCGTAAAGATATAGCTTGACATTTTAAACAAGCACCAAGACTCATCAGATATGCTACAGACCTGGCAATGAATAGTGAAGCCACGACATATTTCATAATTCCATGAACTTTGAGGCATATTTCATAATTCTTTTCATCTAAACCAATCAAAATCCACCAAACAAACACAGAATATTGAATATAATCCAACTAGTTCCCCACAGACCAAGTTATATGAACTCCATCCTTTTTTTACTTCATACAACCAAACCAAACAGAATATGAAATAAACTACATGTCCTAACACCCAAAAAACTACATACAGGACTGCTCTAAGTGGTAGCCTTGACCACAATAAATGGGACCACAATTTTGTTCCAACCGGACCATACCAATGGGTGCACATATCGGATACTCCAAATACACTAGGATAAACAAAAACCAGCATCGATCGTGTCAATATATCATATCCATGCCCAAACACCCTATAGTATACCAGTATACACAAAAATAGGTGTTGTGTTCGTCGCTCCATGTCGTATCCATGCTCGAACACCCCATAATACACCAGTACAGTTCTTAATTTTCACTATAAACCAAAAAATTAGTACATGATCTCAATAACCTTAAAGCTTGGCACCATACCAAACAAAATGATATTGTGATGGATAAATAAGAACCTGGAAGAAGACAATAAAACCTGTTCAATTTTTTTACTAGTAATCAAAAAATTGTCGACATTTCAAAGAAGACTAAGAAGATATAAAACCCCAAGTCAAATTATTAACCAGGAATTCTGAGGGACATATAACAAACTATGAAACAACCAACACAAAATTGCATATTTTAATAATTGAAATAATAAAAAGAACCTGTTTTCTCACAACAACAACAACATATACTAGCAATATATCCATGACTCCTCACTGCAGTGATCGTCGCCGTTGGCATAAGTCCTTTTGCTCCAGTGAGGAGCCGAGGCATCCGTACAAACCTACAGAGAAGAGATTGAAAAAATAGTGGAAACAAGAAAAAGAAATCAACAAAATTAAAGATTCAACTAAACCCTAAATTTGGAAACCATAATTCCTACATAAGCCCTAAATTCTGAACACACATTCTACGTATGATCGAGGATCGTTCGTTGCAATTGCCAAGAAAGGATTGGCAAATAATATGGGAATAAGCACGATCAGAAGCTTGCCAATAGAAGAAGAAGCTCATCGTTGAATCGAAGAGACTGGAAATAAGGGCTTGTGTGGATTGGGAAAAAAGGGGGGGGATTGTGTTGTGAAGGAAAGAGAAGATTTTTAGAGAGGCTTTGAGAAAAGGGCAGCATGCGCAGGTTTTTAATAAATTTCAGGAGCCAAAATTTTTAATAAATTTGGGAGCCAAAATATTCATTAGATTTTTTTATGTTAATCAACAGTTTTAATCCGTTGAATCAAAAATATTTGTTGGGTGAGATGGATTTTGATGTTAAACGACAATTCTAATCCGTCAAAAATACAACGACAGTTTTAATACATCGTTGTTGGAAAATTTTAACTGTCGCAAATCATTCATTTTGGTGTAGTGGGTACCTGTTCGCAATCCACTAAGGCGGAGAGGAGAGGTATAGAGCTCAGGATTCAAAATTTCTAAAAAATTTGGTTTGGGCCGCCAAATAATTGCTCTTCCCGCTGAGATTATTTGAGACGGTCTCAAAATTTATTTGGAACGAAAATTATTAATAGTCCCAAATAAGAGATCCATTTTTCAATCTGTCACCAATAAATTCATTTTTTGTTACAAAAAAATATAGCAGTCACAAATAATAATTTTTTAGGACGTTTAAAACTATAGTTCTTAAAAGTGTTGTCCCAAAAGCCAACTTTTTTTGTAGTGTGGAGTATCTTTGCATAAATTCCAATGCATACGGTCAAGAGCATATCTTGGAAAAGATGGCTTGCCTCCCAAATGGGTTGTATTCTACAAGCATTTGAACAATAGAGACACATCACGTCGCGTGTCCTCTTTTGGTCAAGATAAGCCATATTTATGCTTTGACATACATTTTGGGATACCAGCATCGAGACTTGATGTGTTCTATCCTTAAATCTACACACGGGAATCACCTTACTAGTAATAAGGATCTCACATGTACTAATATGCTTTGTCGAGAATGTTCTATAGAGAAATTGAATACTAGATCATCTCTCACAAATATACACTTTAACCCTTCCTATTTTCTACTAGATTCAAGATAATATTTTTGGACCGATCCAACCATCATGCGGACATCTAAATATTTCATAGTATTGGTTAATGCATCGACTTACTGGATACATGTACACTTATTGTCTATAAAAAATATTGTATTTACAAACTCCCGACATAACTAATTAATTTACGGGCTCACCACCTATATTATGAGATAAAGTCTATAAGATTTGATAATGTCAAGGAATTCACATCAAAGACATTTGATGACTATTGGATTTGAACTTGAACACCCGCTTCCCTATGTTCACATCCAAAATGGTCGCACAGAAGCATTTATTAAGCATATATAGTTGATCGCAAGGACTTTGCTTATATGCGTTTATTAAGAAATACGATGTCCCTTCCATTGCAGGTAGCTAGTCTTACTGAATGTCCCATATTCCACGTGCCTGTACTTTAGCACCAATTATACATGTTCCTTCAAGGCCGAATCGATTATATGGTTTCAGATAACGTTTGAGAAAATAAAATATTGTGCAAAAGTTGTCTATGACTATGAAGGCATATGCAACGTAGCTGAAAAATATAACGTGCATGATAATAGAAACTTGTAGTAACCTATGCACACATTCAAATTTTGTAATTTTTCACATTCCATGGGCTAAAGCTCGTAGTTCTATACTCCCAATCCAGGGTTACCTCAGTTGGTGACCAAACGATCCCAAACATTTACCATAATTTTATTTTATTATAAATGCTTACAATATAACTTTCTATTAAACACACTTTCCATAGCAACAAGTGAACACAAATTTTTTTAGTTGATCAACAGTATATATTTCATATTTCTATATAACAAGCTAACATCAATATATTTACTCTCTTTTTATCTTGATTCTCTTATCATTAATCAAAGGAACATAACAACGGGAATGAAAGGAATTTCTTTTATTAAGGAGTGGAGATAAAGAAAGGATTAACGCCACTCATAGGTTGGTAAATGTTGAGAACAAGAGGAACTTCTTACACAATGATCAAACTTTACCAACGCTTCCTCATGTAATTACACAGACATAGGTTCAACATACTTTTCTATCTTCTTCTCACTTTCTTTCAAAATTCAATATGAATAAAAAGTTGATGAAAAACCAACAAAAAGAATACATTAAAATAAAAAAACATAAATATATTCATCAAAACCAACAACGAAAAGCATCCAACAAAAAAAAGCAGTAAAAATGATAGAAATAGACTCGTATATACAGTTTATTCTATGATACATGATTTCTATCACAGACACAATTCCAATAAAAGTCAATCCATAGATGGGAGAGGGTCTTAATTCACATTGTCAGAAAGAATTTCCCCATAATAATGTGATTTTGACAGACTATTCAAGTCATAAGTCAACACAGTACCCTTTTCTAGAAGCGAGGAACTACAAAATTTCCCATTATTGCTTGGGCTATACAATATTGCATGCAAGAATGATGGTCCCTCTGAGCCTATTACCAGCCAACCCTCTTCAATATTATAGTTGGTTGCTAGGTTCGACCAGAGGTTTCATATATACACATCTTTTTGTGTGCATTCTATGTACTAGTTACAGTATCGCAACTTATCAAAATAGTGCCTTAGAGAAAGATAGAAATATATATTGGTTATGATTCACCATTAATAATTCTCTATTAAAAGCCATTGATAAGCGATCTCTTTACTGTAAGATTCGCAGAAAGTCACTTTGATGGGACAGTCTTCCCACTGTTTGGGGAGATAAAAATGTCAACACTCCTGAAGATCGACATGAATTGACGTTATTTATTCCACTCTATCTAATCTTGGTCCGCGGTATGATAAGAAAGTCGGAAGAATGCTTGATCTTGATATGATAACGTAAAATATGCTAGATACATTCTCTAATATAAAAATAGGACGAATATATATACCTACTACATATGTGCCTAGAAGGATAGACGTACCTACATGACGTAAAACTTTCCATAAAGGAAATATTGCCCCTGAAGGACGATGTGGTGTTGTCCCTGAAGAACGGTGTATCGCACCCAAAGTGCGACACAGTACACCAGTAGATAACCAATTATCTACCCTTAACCAGAAGCGCGCTAGTCCCCTCCGTTTAAAGATTTTTATTCCCTGGAAGATGAGCTTGGCACCCAAGTATCAAGTAAATACATCAAACTATCCAACTCATATGATTATTCAAGCTTATGGAAGCGACCTGCTAGAGACGGGGCACGTACAAAATTGCATATTTGAAAATCAGGAAACCTCGATCTATTATGCTGGCTTAGCCGAGTTACGAAAAAGAAATTAAACAATTATCAAATATATATATATATATATATATATATATATATTTGCATATTCAGTGACTAATAAAATTATAAAGTGCAATAATTGAACCATGTTCTTTCGAAGAATGTCAACATAGAACTGATTGGTCAAAATTGAAAGAAGAAATCCAGGCCGAGTTAGATTTTATAGCAAATATTAAAGTGTTTGAGCATGTAATTTCAATACCACCCGTGTAAAATATGTCAAATATAAGTGAGTCTCCATAAGGAAGTGTATTGAGATAAATAAAATTGTGCGATATAAAGCATGTCTCGTGGTGCATGGCTTCTCTCAATGCCTCGAGATTTACTATAAGGAGACTTATTCTCTCGTAATGGACGTTATTATATTCCACTACCTTGTTAGGTTGGAAGATTCCAAATAACTGAATATACAAATGATGGATATGGTTACTGTGTATCTGTACGAGCAATTTAAGGTCCCTAAAAGACTTCATCTAACTGATTCAAATACTTTAGAATATGGACATGCTCTCAATCAAGTTGAGGCATTCATTTTGTGGATTGAAACGATCCGAAAAAAAATGGTTTAAACGCCTAAGTTAGTATTTAATTAGTTTGAGATAAGTGAATAGGAAAGTATTCTCTTGCATGTTTATCAAGAATTCATACTCTGAATTTGCAATTGTAGCAGTCTATGTCGACAAAATTCTTATTGGAACTCCTGAAGAGCTTTAGAAAACTGCCTCACAGATGAAGTCGGATTTGAGATGAAGGAACTTGGGAAAACCAGATTCTGCTTGGACCTGCAGCTTGGGAACTGTATTGATGGAGTTTTTGGTTCCCTAATTCAGTTACACTTAGAAGGTCTTATGTCAGTTTAATATGGATGAAGTAAAACCTTCAAGTGCACCAACGATCGTCTATTTTCTAAGTACAATAGGCACAATATTGTACTTAACTCAACGTACTAGATCAGACATCTCATTTTTTATGAATCTCTTAGCCAGATTTTGTATTGTGCCAATACGTTGCTACTAAAATGACATTAAATATATGTTTTGTTATCTTAAGGGTATTTTGGACATGGGTTTATTCTATCCATATGCATCCCGGAATAGATAGAAACCCATTGATCATCAAATGATGCATACCTTATCAACTATGTCGATACTGATAATTTATTTGACATGTATAAGGAGGGATCCAAAAGTGGTTATGTTTATACCATTTCGGATACAACAATATCTTAGAAGTCTAAAAAGTAGACCAATGTCACCACTTCTTCAAATCTTGTTGAATTATTGTCGTTCATGGTGTCACAGTCCAATCCTGTTCGAGTGGGTGGGGTTACCAACCTACGTGGAAAATACCCCAAAGTCGGATTGGCTATTCCTATATATATTAAAAATATTCCAATAGATTTTGATTGGGTATTTCTATATATAGTAGAAATATCACAGTAGAGTTGGATTGGGTAATCCTATATATAATAGGAATACATCAATGGTTTAGGTCGAGTATATATTCCTACATATAGTAGAATACCTTAATTAGTTGGGAGTTTGAGGTTATATATACTAGGTATTTTCTCACCATAAAAATATCTCAAAAATCTCAAAAAAAACTAGGATGAATAGTGCTTTACAATATTAGAGAGAGAAAGGATTAAAGACTCTTGTGAAGGAGAGTTCGCTTCGAATAGTTTTTTGACATCACTTGTTCTTTAGAGTCTACAATCAAATGTTCTTCTTTCAAGTGAGTTATGGTGATCTGTTTGTATCGGGAGGAGCTTGTAGAGGGTGTATTCTATTTATTTTATTAGTAGAGGTTCTTCAGGGTTGGACTCTGATCGTTCCGTAATTTTTTCCATTTGGGTTTTACACGTCAAAAATCTCTGTGTCTGTGATTTGTGTTCGTCATTTTTGGTTTGCGTGCTTTTGCTCGGTTCTCTTGCAGGACTCTCTAGTTTGGGGGAACGGTTTTCACGCTTCGTTCCCAACAGAGTGGTATCAGAGCTTTAGGTTCAGAGAAGTATCATGAGTTGACACTCAAACCAGGAAGCAGAGATGCACGCGAAGCTGGTACGCATGTAAACCTGAACGATACCAACTATCACTACTGGAGGAGTAAGATGAAGGATTTGCTATTTGTTAAAAAGTTGTATCTGCCGGTATTGGCTTCTGAGAGGTCCAGAGGTAAATCCGAAGAGAACTAAAATTTCGAGCATATACTGGTGTATGGGTACATAAGACAATTCGTTAACATGAATGTGTATATTTACGTTGCCTGTATTAAGCACGTGAGGACACTGTGGGATAAGCTGGAATCTTTATATGCGAAGAAGACTGTGGTAAATAAATTATTCCTGATCCAGATGATGATGGGTCTACGGTACAAAGATGGTGCATCCATTACGGATCACTTGAGTGAGTTCTAGGGCGTAGTTGACCAGCTATCCTCGATGGGAGTCAAGTTCGACGATGAGGTTCAGGGGCTTTGGTTGCTATGTACATTGTCAGATCGTGGGAGACCGTACGAGTATCTATGATCGCTTTTGCCCTGGAAGACATGGTCAGTCTGGAGTTTGCCAAGAGTGGGGTATTAAATAAAAAGATACAGAGACGTTCTCAGGGTACTTCATCCATATCCCACCACTCAGAGGCGCTAGTTTCAAAGATCCATGGAAGGGGCAAAAGCAGGGGTACAGATGGTAGCACAGACAAGAGCAGGGGCAAGTCTAAGGATTGGTATGAGGACTTAGAGTGTTACCATTATGGCAAGAAAGGCCACATTAAGCAGAACTATTTTGCTTGAAAGAGAGAGAAGAAGGGCGACAAAGGGAAGCAAAGTGAGAATACTACAGCGGCGACCTTGGTACATGGAGGTGATGTGATCATCGTAGGTGATGAGGTTGTCATGAATCTCGCCTGCAACGACAATTCTTGGCTGATGGACTCGGGTGCTTCAGCACACGTATCTCACAATATGGTACTATTTACCACTTACACAACAGATGACTGTAGAGTGTTAAAGATGGGAAATGGAGATCTATTGAAGGCAGTTGCCATTGGAGATGTGCATGTGAGGACAAAGATGGGTGCAGTTCTTGTTGTCAAAGATGTCCGTCATGTCCCTGATCTCCGTTTTAATCTGGTGTTAGTTGGAAGGATAGATGACGAGGGTTTCTTCAATCCCTTCGATAACAGTCAGTGGAAGCTTTCCAGAGGTTCGATGGTGATTGCCAAAGGAATCAAGAAGTTCGAACTCTATTATATGGAAAGGAGCGCACATGGAGCATAGGAGGTGAACGCCGCTACCGATGCGTCTACTGAGTTGTGGCACAGATGGCGCAGCCATATCAGCGAGAAGAGGACGAGCTACTTGGTAAACAGGAAGGTGATCCCAGGGCTAAGGTTAACAAAATTGGAGAAATGCACGCATTGTTTAGCGAGAAAGAAAAATATGGTGTCTTTCCAGAGTCACCCAAGTTCGAGGAAGCCGACGTTGCTTGAGTTGAATCACTCGGATGTCTGAGGTCCTATGAAGGGTGTTGTGTCTGACAAAGTATGGTATGGCAAAGAGCCATCATATAATCACCTGCGAGTGTTTGGTTTTAAGGCCTTTGTGCATGTACCGAAGGACGAGAGAACCAAGCTTGAGCCAAAGACGAGGCGGTGCATCTTTGTTGGCTACTGTCAGGATGAGTTTGGCTATAAACTCTACGACCCCATGGGAAGGAAGCTCTACAGAAACAGGCATATGGTAATCGTCAAAGATCAGACCATGACCAATACTCAGGATTTTGAGATGCCTTCTGAGGCTGAGAAATTGCCTGACTTAGAGTTATTTTGCATTGAGCAGTTCCCAGAGGACATCGTAGAGGATCCATTTATGGAGGAGCCAGTACATGGAGTTGCTCATAACCTTGATCATCATCCTGCTGATGGTGGTTAGGGTAACCCTCAAGAGGATGAACATGTCGAGGACGTAGTTCCTGAAGTGGAGGAGGTTGTTGATATACAGCATGCACTAGTGGTTCCGTTGAGGAGGAGCGACAAAGAGCGTCGACCATGTACGAGATAAGTATGTGCTGCTGACTAACGGGGGAGAGCCCGAAAGTTTCGTAGAGGCTATGGACGATGAACATAGACAGGAGTAGATAGAGGCTATACAAGAGAAGATGAGTTACTTACAGGCCAACTCCACTTATAATCTAGTGTTGTTGCCAAAGGACAAGAAGGCTTTAAAAAATCGATAGATGTTCAGAGTGAAGCAGACATATGGTGTTACTCGCCCTCGATACAAAGCGAGGTTGGTAGCTAAAGGCTATAGTCAGCAAAAAGGCATAGATTATGATGAGGGCTTTTTATCAGTCGTCAAACAGTCGTCTATTCGGGTGGTGCTATCATTGGTAGCCAGTTTCGACTTAGAGGTCGAGTAGATGGATGGAAGACGACATTCCTCCATGATGATCTTGAAGAGGAGTTGTACATGGAGTAGCCAGAGGAATTCTGTGAGAAGGGCAAGTCATAGTTGGTCAGCCAGATAAGAAAAAGCTTATATGGTCTGAAGTAGGACCCAAGGTAGTGGTACAGGAAGTTTAAGTCATTTATGGAGAGCATGGTTATGCGCGGATGACATTTGACCACTGTGTATTTGTAAGGTACTTTGTCGAGGATGATTTCATCATTTTACTGCTTTATGTTGATGATACGCTACTGGTGGGTCGGAATGCCACTAGGATAGATCAGTTAAAGCACCAACTGAGCGCGGCCTTCTCTATGAAGAATTTGGTAACAGCTAAGGCTATTCTCGGGATGGAGATCAGTCGAAATAGAGAGAGAGTCCAAGCTGGTAAACTTGTTCCAAAAGAAGTACATTCACCGGGTACTTCAATATTTCGGGATGGATGGGTCAAAATAAGTGAGCAACCCCCTTACTGCTCACTTTAAGTTTATTGAGGAGTAGTGTCCATCTACCGAGGACGAAAACAAAGATATAGAATGGGTTCCATATGCTTCGGCTGTGGGAAGACTCATGTATACTTTGGTGTGTACGAGTCCTGACATCGCTCATGCAGTTGGCATAGTTAGCAGATATCTTTCCAATCCTGGAAGGGTACATTAGAGTGCGGTCAAGTGGATTCTATGGTACCTTTAGGGCACTATCGATTGGAGACTTTTCTTTGGTGGTAGTGAGTCAAAGTTGGTTGGGTATACTGACGCTGATATGGCTGGAGATATAGACATGAGGTGATCGAATTTAGGCTGTGATGATGTTTGCTGGTGGAGCAGTATCGTAGCAGTCACGGTTGTAGAAATATGTTGCCTTATCGACGACAGAGGCAGACCACATTACGACGACAGAGGCTTACAAGGAGTTGCTGTGGATGAAGAAGTTGCTGCAGGAAGTGGGACTAAAGCAAGAACAATATACTTTGCTTGCGATAGCCAGAGTGCCATTCACCTTGTGAAGAACCAGACATTTCATAGTCGGTCCAAGAACATTGAGAATCTGTATCATTGGATACAGGGATGTGGTAGAGAAGAAGACGCGACGCTTGAGAAGATTCATACAAATGACAACGGAGCAAACATGTTCATGAAGGTTCTTCCAAGAGAAAAGTTTGAGTACTGCAGGAGGATCGTCGGGATGACGACCCCATCCACATAGTTGGGAAGGAGAGATGTGTTGGAGATGGTGGAGTTTCCAACCTATGTAGAAAATACCCCAGAGTCAAATTAGGTATTCCTATATATAATGGAAATATTCCAATAGATTTGGATTGAGTATTTCTATATATAGTAGAAATATCCCAATGGAGTTGGATTAGATATTCCTATATATAATAGGAATACATCAATGGTTTAGATTGAGTATTCCTACATATAGTAGAATACCTTAATTAGTTGGGGTTTGAGGCTATATATACTAGGTGTTTCCTCACCATAAAAATATCTCAAAAATCTCAAAAAAAATGAGCAATAGTGCTTTACAAATCTGAGAGAGGGAAAGGAATAAAGACTATTGTGAAAAAGAGATCACTTTGAATTATTGTTTGACATCCCTTCTTCTTCGGAGTCTACAATCAATTTTTTTTTTCTTTCAACTGAGTTGTGATGATCCGTTTGGATCGGGAGGAGCTTGTAGAGAGTATATTCTCTTTATTCCATTAGTGGAAGTTCTTCAGGATTAAACTTCAATCATCCCGTGATTTTTTCCGTTTGGGTTTCCTATGCCAAAAATTTCCGTATCTGCGATTTGTGTTTAGCATTTTTTTTGCATGTTTTTAATTGGTTCTCTCGCAGGACTCTCTGGTTTGAGGGAACGGTTTCCGCACTTCCTTCCTAACAAAGTCTATACCACTAGGCGTGATGTCATACAACTCTAATTTGCACTTTAAACAAGGCAAAAAATAAAATACAATTGATAAAATATCATTATCAAAATCATTGTAGCTGAAATAAGAAAAAAAGTTGATAGACACAAGATATATAGAAAATAATTCTCTTTATTAATAATTGCAGCAGAATTACGACTCTAGGCAATAAGAAACAACTTAATTGTAATACTAGATCTCATTACAAGAACAACAGCACAAGGCATACAACTTATGAAACTAATATAATCAACGATATTCCTCACGTTATGTCCTATATGAACAAGAAAAATCTTTGGCTGCACAGCTTCAAGTTGACAACCGTGCTCCAACGCCTCAGCACGTCCGAGCAGCTTTCCCCACCTATGTCCTTTATGTGTGTGTGTGTGTGTGTGCGCGCGCGCGTGTGTGTGTCATAATGTGTGTCCCCGCATAAGACATTTGTAAACCTTAAGAAAACGTATATATGTGTCAAGTGTCTATTCCTACAACAAGCTACTAGGTTTGCAAGAATATGACATTATCATGCACCCTAACTATATGAAGGTCACTGGCACCACAAGCCATCTTGGACTATATATAGCGGGTTTGACCGCTCCTTAGCAGCCATTGAATGTTCTCGAATAACCTCGTATTATGTCACACCCTTCTAGTCTGGGTAGTTAGCGTTATGGAAGGTCATGTAATACCTCGTGTTAGTACTTTAGCACAACTATACTTATTTCCTTCTTGGTCAAATCAGTCTCAGTCCCCAGACGATCGTTCGAGGAACAAAAAAAATATTGTGAACAAGTTGTCTATGATCATGCAAATGTAAGAACAATTAAACTATAAACATATGCATGGTACAAAAACTAAAATAACTATACAACACATCTCTTCTGTGTTATCATATTCCTCAATCAATCAGTCGTACTTCCATTCTTTCTAATCTATAGGGATTTTTTTTTATGACTCGATAGTCCCAAACCTTTCCATATTTCCATTGCTCTAAAACCATAACATAAGACTCCATAAGCTACATCACAACAGTACTATATTCCATATTTATAACATAATAATAGGCATATACCCCACATGACAACAATTATAGTAGTACAATAATCTATGTCTATAACAGTAGTACGAAAACCTACAGCTATAAAATCAAGTTAATGATCCATGTTCTATATAGAAAGTTGACAACAAAATACTGCTATCTTTTATTTTGGTTCTTTTCAGCATTTACAAACACATATCATATGGAACAAGACATGCAACATCTTTTTATTAAGTGTGAAGGTAAAAGATAGAAGGATAAAAATACCCGCAATGAAGAAACGCCTATTTGTCTCAATCAAGCATATCTCTCAAAAATTTATCTACATGAATCCAAGTCCAAACAGCCCTTCAAACCAACCCAATGTACCGTACGGAACGAGACATTACATAAGACATCAATCAAAAAAGTTTCATTCACGAAACTTATAAAAGCATACTCCTCAAACTACATCAATTGACCAATGAAGAAACTTCTTACTCAATCACGATTCAAACTCCCATGCCTACTCTACGATAGAATCACCATCCAAACATGCATATCAAGGCCCAAAACAGTCATGAAACACATTCCATTCCTGCTCAATACTAGAGCAAAATTTATGCACACAATAACACATTTGTAACAACTCTCTCCACTATGCCTATGCCTATGCCTTCTATATTAAATTCATAGCTGCATCAACATGCCCAATTGATGAACTCATGAACTCCATGAATCATCTTCCTCTTGTCCAACTTAAATATGCCTTACATAACTTCAAAGTTCAATCAAACACAACTTTCCATCATTCCCCAATCAATGGAAGCTTACTCAAGCCTTTGCCAAATCCATTGAACAACTTACATCATCGAACTCAATCCAACCATTTCCAAAGTTTTACCAATACTCTCCACCTTCATCAACAATGTACCTCATATTGAACCATACTTCTTAAACTCATTTAGCAAGCTAACACTAGCAAACCTAAGTTGCAAACACATCACCAAGGAACCAACATAGAACTAAGGTAATATATCCAAGAACTATACCACATTGTATTCTGAATCAAAGGGACAAAGCTCAAAACCAAACAACACATCTCCATTCGAATCCCAAATGTTGTACCCCATACGATCCAGACTCTCTCAAGACATCGAATTCAATTATCAACCAAATATTTAAAGTTGACTGCATCCAAGTCTCAATCATAATTATGCATCAATATTCAATTGTAGAAAAATCCTGTTATCTCAAAATTCACTTAATATATCAATCCATATTTCATCTTCTAAACATTTCTCAATCAAAGAAGGAAACATAATCAAAGCAGAATCACTTACTATACATATATCAATTGCACTCCTCTAAACATGATCTTAATCTCTATTAACATCATTCAATTTTAGCTAAATATAAAGTCATCATTATTCATTTCCCAAGGATCAATCTAAATTCATAGTTAGCTTGCAAATCAAAATATGTATTCATCTCACTCATCAACTTTTGCTTAAATAAGAAATCTTGTACCATAAAAATCCAATCTACTCTATTTGTCAAACTCAATCATTCCAACCAATTTCTTATGACAATATAATCGCTATCCCGAGCATTCTAGCATACGCTTAGTTCACCAAGGATAAATTAAAACCTAAGTTAAATTCAATCCAAGGATCACAATACTATCAGTCATTTTTTCTACATGCACGATTTTGAAAATAATCCAATTGGCCAAGAAACTTTATCCATCGTTTTCATTTGAGTATAATCAACTAAGTAATCTAACAATAAGTAATCAATCCGACTAATTCTAGATATAATCTCATTATTCCATCTGTAAGCAATCCATCAAAATTTTCAAGAATCAAATCACTTTCTAGACTTATGTCTCAGCCTCGCTATATCACCTATATTCTAGCACAATATATATACAGGCAAATCTTCAAAGATCATCCTATCGATCCCAAATGTTCAATATTGGGACATTTTCCAAACTAATAGGATAGCTAACTCACAAGGCACACTCAAATATTATGCAACTCAGCTCCAACAAACAACTTGGAATCATCGCACTCATCCCAATCCTAGGATCAAACCTTATCCAGCAATCTAAGGAATTCTGACCAAACTTTGAGCAAATACTTCTAACTCAAATAAGTATGCACCTAATAAACCAACTTAGATCAATCTGCTAACATCAGCATCTTCAAAACTCAAGATCGATGTATATTTAGCAAAGTCTTTTCCTAGGGTAAATCTTTCCAGCAATCATCCTCGACTATATCATGATAAAGACATCAATTCAAGCATCTCTTATAGTTAAACCTTAAACCAGTACTGTAAAATTTACAAATCCAAATTCGCAAATCACAATCACAAATCCTAAGTCATAAATCTAAATCATCAATTGAAAATTATAAATATGAATCACCAACCCACCAATCATAACTTACTTTTACTTCTTATTCAACTCGTACTCAATCTATGCATCAAATTAATTCACTTGTATAGTCAAGATCAACTTAAAATCAATCCATAAGTCAAGGCAATTTTTGTTGTCACTAGTTACTTCAATCTTACAAATCCTTTCCCTCTAAAATATAGGTTGACTCAATAATTCTCGTAGTCTATCAAGTTCACTACTTCGAATCAATTACATCAGTCACAAGGAATTCCAAGCATTCGCCAAGCTTATTCTTAACTAATATCCAACAAAAACATGCATAGGTTGTAACGCCCTAGTGCCAAAATACATAGAACTAGAATACGTAAACTTGTCAGCTATGTATCAAGTGGACTCCTGCCCAGCTGAAATATGTATAAGTTGTTAAGTAATGACCAAATATCTATATAAATCAATAATATTTCTAAGTTTTAATCCACAGTAATATAGGATACACGAATGGACAATGTATATCATGATATGCATCCCATGGTATACTTGTCCGAATAGACTCGAAAGAAGTAAGATGAGTCTACAAATACTAGGCTAGCAAGCATAATGTAAGTAATAGAGATAAGTATGTAATCACAAAAGATACTTGAATCAGAAATATCAACATCGTCATGATCAATGAACTAACTCTGCGTAATCAACTACCTTGAGAGATCAACATGTCCTCAGAGGGAATAATAAGGTACAAAAACAGCTTGCCGAAGTAATAGTAAGTAAAGTACAAATACTTAAGGATAACTATAATACCCATCCAAGTAAAATGCACGTGAGAACACTTTTTGGATATTAGACTTCAGCTACTGAGGCTTACAAGCACCTCAGCGGGCTAGCACCCAAGGCACCGTGTCATGGGACCAAGGGTATACATGATAATAACACCAGAGGTCTACTACAGAGACAATGACAAACTAGTAGAGTAACAACCAAGTCCCAAATATAGAAACGAGGCTAAACAAGTCTAGGTAGCCTGATCTTATGGTAATATTCTCTCATCCTATATTCTAGATCTATCCAGTTGAGTCATGTCAAGTCAAATAAAATCTCAAGAACAAGTATCAAATCTTGCATCAAATAATAGAGTATGTAACCATGAATATCCCATGTAAGACTTTGTATCATGATCGTGTCAATGCCCAACGGTCTATCGTGTCAAATAAAATACGAATAGAATACAACGTCCTGTCTAGTGTTGATACCTGATATCCACATACTGATATCGGCACCCGAATACAATTCGGATGCTAAGTATCAACTAATAGCCTGCGTCTAGAATATCCAGAAATAAAAAAAATTATAAATTGTAATTTGAAGTGGGTGAAAATACAAATAATGAACTATAAGTAAAAGAAAGTAACATATATACTGAAATTTCGGTAAGGTACACTTATCCGGATCTTCCAATCGAGGGTACAAAAGTTCTGCTTCGGCAATCCCAGTTGTATCGTCATGAACTACAAACATATAATACTACTGGTCAGCTAACATACTAAGGTACACTGCACGATAATTATTTCGTAGTCGTTTATGGTCAAAACTAGTCATGGTAACTAGTCTAGTTTTAGGATCAAGTTGACATATACTATGTTGGTATTAACTACACCTTTAATCTACCATAAAATATAATTTAATAATTCTAGAACTAATAGTTAAAATATCTAATATTACGATTTAGTCATCTTTATGGACATTAACTATAGTAGCTATTCGTTATGGTCGACTAGTTGAACAACATGTCCTATAGTCGGTATATTGGAACAAATCGGTACATATGAACATAATTTTATATTCTGGAATAAATATGACAAAGGTGAATTTTAGAGAACTCTAACATAGGAAACATGATTCATATCATTGTGAATTAATAGTTCGAGGTGGTGGTATCACATGGTAAAGTTACAAGTTCAATTCCAAAGTTTTTCGGTGTCCGATGGGTTGTCCTAAGAAGATGGATGTACAAACTTGCATAAAACTTAATGAGATCAAAATATAGCATAATAGGATGATAGAGGAATGTGTTATGATCATTACCAAGAAATTACTTATTGTCGTAGCATGTCACAAGGCCGTGCAAATTATGACACACAAAGTTGGTTCAGTCTGGACCAACTTTCGTAAAACGCTTGCCCCAAACAAACTGTTACGATCCACGTGTTGCGGCAATTGGAGATGTTAGGCAAAACGTAGGGGTCTGGCACGGCCTGCTGGTGGTCGTAGGATATGGTAGGGTAGGTTTATATATATATATATATATATATATATATATATATAATGAAGAAGAAACTTTACAAAGCAAATTGCCGAAAAGCTATTACACAGGTATAACCCGAGCCTAATCTGGGCTGCAATCCGTATACCCCAAAAACCAAAAAGAAATCCTGTATACCCAGAAAACTATCAAGTTTAACCTCTGTTGGTATCCAAAAATCTAATGACCAGCTCCTCCTTCCTAATCTTGCCCCCGCTTCGGGCTCCCTCCTCGTGCTCCAGCTTTGTTTTTCTGTCTCCGAGTTTCGACAATCAGTTGGTCCTGGTAAAGACGTATCTCTCATACCTATGCTTATTCCTATTCTTCCATAACACCCATACTATCGCCGTCGCTATCATTTTCCGCTCACCTAACGTCTCCGTGGCCCAGTAGTCCTGAAGTCTGACCTGGAATGGCTTTCTTCTGCCGCTCTCTGCATCCACTCTCCCATCTTCATAGGTATTGCGAACGCCCCTCACCAACTCACCATCCGATAGGATATGGTCAATAGACTCTTCCCTATGATCGACTCAATAATGGTATCGTTAAATGATATGCGTACCCAAACCCTTCACAATGTCATATGTAGGGATCTTCTTGAGGAGAACTCTCCAAAGAAGAATCGACCACTTGATGGGAAAGTCCCTGTGCCAAGCCGCAGTTAGGTCTGGTCGAATATCATGTCTTTTACGTACCTCCTTCCATGCCGATTTGAGTGAGAAGTATCCTATCGTGTTACCACTCCACCACAGTCTGTCCTCCTTATCTATGATACAATTCCCCTCTGTGCGGATATCAGCAGCCAGTTCCCCGTCAAATACATTACCAATATTGTCGAAGTCCCATTTCCTATTTTTCCTCCAAAGCTGGTTTACCCTCTCGATTGGAAGCGACAGCGAACGCGAAGTAGCAATCATGCCATACGTCCATTTCTCTCCTTGAACGTCACAATCCCCACGCCCCACTATCATTTGAATAAATTCTTCCCCGAGAGCTCTGCCACGGATCAATCGCTTCCACCCCATCGATGCATTGCTGTTGACTCTGGCCCTAGTAGGGTGCTTTCTCGGGCAGTAGTGTTGCTGCATGAACTCACTCCAGAGAGAGATCTCTTTCCTGAACTTCCACCACTGCTTTACCGATAGAGCATCCACAACTTTCGATATATGCCTCAATCCCATGCCCCCCTCCATCATAGGTCTAGCCAAAGTAGCCCAGCTCGCCCACACCCTCTTTTTCTTTCCCTCTTTGCTTCCCTAGAAAAAAATGAATAAATAAACTCTTAATTACAATTATTACCTTCTTTGGGGGGTTGCATGCCACCAAGGTATGCATCGCTATCGAGCCCAGCACGTGCTTTAATAATATAAGACTTCCACCTAGAGATAACGAGATATTGTGCCATCCTATAATTCTTCCTTTGATTCTCTCAATGAGCATCATAAATAGATTGGCTCTCTTGTTGCCCGCCGACAATGGACAACCCATGTAAGTGATCGAATTTAATGTCACCCTCAATCCCGACCATGCCTCAAGTACCCCTCCGCTCCGTCGTAATTTTACTATGAACAAGCACCAAGCTCTTGTTTGTATTAACCCATTGACCCGAAGTTCTCTCATAACTTTGAATCACCCTCGTCAACTCCGTAATCGAGTTTTTGTCCAAGGCGCAGAAGAGTAATAAGTCATCCGTGAAAGCTAGGTGTGTGATAATCGGACACCCACTAGTCGAAAAGAATCTGCTGAACCTTGGCACAACTCCTAACTTGTTTAAGCTTCTACTGAGCGCCTCTACGACAATAAAAGAGTGGGGGAGAGAGGGTCACCTTGTCTAATGCTCCTATGAGATTTGAAGAAACCTGAGGCCACACCGTTGACCATAGTTGAGAACCAACAGTTGGAGATCGAGCGAAAGATTATATCGATCCACTTCTCCGAGAAGCCGAAAGCTATGAGGACCCAGATAAGAAAAGGCCATTCCACCATGTCGTAGGCTTTTTTCATGTCAAGCTTCATCGCCATATTGCCCCTATGTCTCTTGATCCCAAGGTAACTCACGAGCTCCTGGGCCAACAGGATATTATCCATCATTTTGGGACCACGAACAAAGGCCCCCTGCTCGTTAGATATGATCCTAGGTAGGAGGTCCTCCATCCTTTTGGCAATCAGTTTGGATGTAATTTTATTGAGGAAATTACACAAATTGATAGGTCGAAAGTCGGCAAAGGAGGTCAAAAACCCAATCTTAGGCACCAGAATGAGAAGATTGCTCAAAATCGCTCTCGTGAGCTCCATTCCCTGGGAAAAAAGCCACAACTGCTTCCACAATGTCATTCCCTACGACCTCCTAACAACTTTGAAAGAAAATACCCGAGAACCCATCCGATCCGGAGGCGCCATCGCTCCGCAGCCTAAAAATGGTGTCTTTGATCTCCTGTGGGGAGGACTCCTGACCCAGAGCCACGTTGTCATCGGAGTTGATCAGATGCGAAATATTATTAATTATGTCCTCGTCTTTTTAGATGACTCCACCGGAGAGAAGCTTGTAGAAAAACTCCTCTGCGGCCACCAGTGAGTCTTCCTGCTTCTTGAGCATGATCCCTCCTTCATTCTTGATGCATTAAATCAGAAGCTTACTTCTCTTGCTCTTCACGCACTGGTGGAAATACTTTAAGTTTTTGTCCCCCGCCATCTCCCATTTGACTCTTGCTTTTTGTCTCCAATAATCGTCCTCGATTCTGATCCTCTACTTCAGTAAAGCTTTCGCCTTGTTGAGGGCCATTCTATCTGGATAGAGTCAAACTCCCCGATCCTCATATCTGCTCTACATACCTCACGTTCAGCCTTCTTCACCTCTATAAAAATGTCACTGAAGGTGGACTTGCTCCATGTTTCTAGACACTTTCTTACAGCATTGAGTCGACTCATGATACGGATCATCGGGTTGACATGTGTAGTAGAGCTCCAAGCCGATCAAATGACCCCTGTAAAGTCCGGATGGATGTACCAGAATGAGAAAAATCTGCCACTACCAAAATATGGAAAAATTGTGACGAATTTAGCGACTCCATGAAAGGATGTCGCTAATTTTTGGGAATTTAGCGACGTGGCAACTTGACATCACTATTCGTCGCTGGTGGCGACTACTAGCGACGAATAGCGACAATAATTTATTACATGGGAATCTACGTCGCAATGTCGCTTCACGCCGCTAATTATTTAAATGTAGCGATGTTTAGCGACGTCTCTTCACGACGTCGCTAAAGTTTTTACTTAGGGCACGTTGTTTCCTTTTTGCCCCTCACTCAAAAATTTCTAAAATTTCTAAAAATTTTCTTCCCCCTGGCGACCCCCACGACCCCCGGCGACCCTCTACCCCCCCGTCGACTTCCTCCCCCCCCCGGCGACCCCTTCCCCCCTCCGGCGACTCCCTCCCTCCCGTCGACCCCTACCCCCCCCCCCCCCCCGTCGAGCTCCTCCTTCCCTAATCCGAGCTCGTCCTCCTCTTCCTCAGGTAAACCCTAACCTAACTCCTCTCCCTCCTCCTCCTCCTCCTCTCCCACGGACACGCACACACACACACACACACAAAGACACACACACACACACAGATACACACACGGACACACACACACACACATACGGACACACGGTTAGGGGTGCAACTTGGGCGGGTTAGGGTTGAAGATACTCGGGTTCGAGCTAGGATTTGGGTTAAAATATATGAAGTTTAATATACATGTGTACGTGTGTATGTGTGCACATGTTTGTGTGTATGTGTGGCAGCATACAGTGGTGTGTATGTGGCAGTAAAAATAGTATGTGTTCTCAGCTTTGTGTGAATGTATGTCTGAGTTCATGTGTGAGTGAGTGACTCTATGTATGTGTATAGATATCCAAAATTTATGTGTGTATGAGTGGACAGGGTGTTAGCAGTAATGTGTACACGTGTGTGTGTGAATAGGAAATCAGTAAGCTAGTTTCAGTCCAGGTTTACCAGTGTGTGTGTGTAAATAGTACCTAGGTTCTTATGTCAGTGTGTGCATGAGTGTATAGCAGTACATGAACATGTGTGTGTGTGTAAATGTGTTCTCAGTTCATTGGGTACATGTGTATGAGTGTGTGTATAGGGAAATCAGTGCAGCAGTAGGTAGTATAGGTTCTCAGGTTTTAGTGTAATTGTGTGTAGATATCAGGAAATCAATTTTCAGTCGAGTGCATATGTATTCTCAGGTCAGTGACAGGCTTATGAGTGTAAACATATGTGTGATACATAAAAAATTAATGTACACAATCAGTTTACAGGTTGACAATCCAAATGTAATTCGAAAACCTATAAATCCCTATGCATACATGAACCCTAACATGTATATTAAACTCACTATCAGTTTACAGGTTAGATAATATATTAAGGAAATGTTTGGTAATAGGATGTGGTTTGTGTTAGAGAGTGAGAAAATTATGGAAGATATGTTAGTAAGGTTTTATATTAGAAGTTTTGTATTAGAGTTAGATGTGGGCTAGAGTGAGCGTGACAGGTTGAGGTATCTTGTGATACTAAGATGGTATCACAAGATAATTAGGATTTACCCTATGAAAGGGTAAAGTTCTAAGATACTTCAAGATATGAAATTAGAGTATCAAGATACCATGGCATGGTATCGAGATATGAGGGTATGGTATTAGGATACCATGTTACGGTAGAAAAGTGCCTAAAAACTAAGGTAAGGGCTTGATAGTGAGTTTACCTTGGTATGGTAATAGGGTAAGTTAAGGTAATTGCCTAGAAGCTAAGGTATGAGTCTAAGGTATTAGGATATGGTTAGAAATTGACTGTTTTGGTTGGTAATGGTTAGGATTAGTGCTCTTAGACTAGTTTTGACCTCGATTGACTTTTTTGACCAAAAGTCAACGAAAGTCAACCGAAAGTCAAATTTAGCCTAAAAGTGACTAGAATTGACCAGAAACCAAACCAGAGTTGACCAGTTGACTAAAAATCAATAGTTGGTCAACATAACCCGATGGCCCGATCCAACCCGAGTTTAACCCGATCCTCTGGGCTTGGTCTTGGGCTTCATATGTTGAACCCGAGGTCGGGCCGGGCTTGGGCTCGGGTTAGGCTTACGATTCATCTGGTTGGGCTCGGGTTGACCTGAAGCCCGACCCAACCCGCCCGAGTTACACCCCTACACACGGTTACCATGTCTCTCTACTTTAATATACACTAGGAAGTTTGAACACTGCAAATATCGGTGTTTGTTTCATGTCTATGTCTAGTGAAGGATAATTGCCTAGACATAGTCAACTTTACCCAGTTTGACTAGTTTGTCCAAGATATTGACTAAGTCAACTCAACTTCACCCAGTTTGACTAGTTACTGTGCTGAACATGTGTGTCCATCTTTCCAGAATTATTTTCAAATGGATATGAATTACTACTTGCGGAATCGTTCATGGATGTACAATCATCGTCCTGATGATATGTGTGGTGTGCGGGATGAATACATAGCGGAAGTAGAGCAGTTTCTGCAGTTTGCTAAGGCGTTCCTCAGTACATGGATGGCACCAAAATTAAGTGTCCATGTGTTAAATGTCATAACGTGAAATATTATCCAAAAGTGGAAGTGACAAATCATTTGTACTCGAGGGTTTTCACGCCTAATTACTATCAGTAGACCGCACACGGAGAACTTGTGTCTTTAGCATCAGAGCCGAAGCCTATATTAAGCCGTATATGCGTGCGGGACCTAATTTTGTTTCAGATAATCATGCATACGACGACGGGTGCATGAACATGGTTTTCGATGCTGCGGGGCCTAGTTTCGTTCAAGATACAGCTGAGAAGGCACCGAATGTCGATGCTGTAAAGTTCATGGAGAATGCAAGGACTCCATTGTATCCTGGTTGTGAGGATCATTCACCGTTGGAGGTGGTTACAAGACTGTTGAGCATTAAGTCAGATTTTAACATGTTGCAAGAATGCTACAACCGAGTATTAGAGTTGATTATAGAGATCTTGTCGGCGGGTGCTAAGTTACCTAATAACTTTTATTGGTCTAAAAGGATAGTGAGATCGCTCTGGATGGGATACGAGAAAATCGATTCTTGTCGCAATGGGTGCATGCTGTACTACAAAGACGACAAGGACGCAGATGTGTACAGATTTTGTGGTGCTAATCGCTATAAGACAACTAGTACAGAAAGGTCTACCGGTGCAAGAAGACCGACCGATTCAATGTACTACTTACCTTTAACGCCGCAGTTGCAAAGATTATTTATGGTGAAAGAGACGACCAAAAATATGAGTTGGCACATGCGAGAACAGATTGAAGGAGTGTTGGATCACCCATCCGATGGAGAAGCGTGGAAGCACTTTAATCAAGTATATCTTGATTTTTCTTCAGATACGCGTAATGTCAGGTTGGGGCTATCTTCTGACGGTTTTCCTCCTTTTGGTCTTTCGGGATCCAAATATTCGTACTGGCCTATGATTGTCACTCCGTATAACCTACCGCCTTGGGTGTGCATGAAGACTCAGTACATGTTTCTAACTATTATAATTTCTGGTCTGAACAATCCCAAGAGGAACATTGATGTGTACTTACAACCTTTGATAGATGAGTTGAATCAGTTATGGGAAGTAGACGCTAACACGTACGATGTTTCCAGGAAGCATAATTTTCAGATAAAGGCAACCCTTATGTGGACCATCAACGACTTTTCGGCCTATAGAATTTTATCTGGATGGAGCACTCATGGCCGTCTCTTATGTCCGTATTGCATGGACCGTACTAAGGCTTTCCGCTGGAAACACGAAGGAAAATCGTGCTTCTTTGGTTGTCATCGGCAATTTCTGCCAAAAGATCATCCGTTCAGAAGAAACAGGAATGTATTCTGTGCCGACGTTGTAGAGAAGGGTGATCCATCGCCAAGGTGGTGCAGAGCCACGATATGGAAGAAGGTTAGAGTTTTTCCAAGTGCTATCGAAGATCCTACAACTGGGTACAAGTACGATGGATTTGGTAGAGATCATAAATGGACAAAGAGGAGCATATTCTGGGATCTGCCATATTGGAGTACCAATCTGACCAGACATAATCTTGATGTCATGCATATTGAGAAGAATGTGATTGATAACATAATTAATACTGTGATGGACGTAAAGGGAAAAACAAAAAACAGTCCCAAGGCCAGGCTGGACTTAGAATAAATATGCAAACGCCCTGCGTTGTATTTGATAGAGGAGAATGGAAAACAGTTCCTGCCGAAGCCAATTTGCTCAATGGATAAGGAGGATAAAGTGAGACTTTATCGGTGGATCCAGGGCCTAAAATTTTTAGACGGATGTGTGTCAAATCTGAGAAGATGTGTCGATCCGAAGGAAAATAAATTGACGGGTATGAAGAGCCACGATTGTCACGTATTCATGGAGAGGTTAATTTCGATTGCATTTTGGGAATTCTTACCGCAGGCAGTTTGGGATCCATTGATGGAGCTTAGCATATTCTTCAGAGATCTTTGTTCTAAGAAATTGCTCATTGATCGTCTAGAAAAGCAAGAGAAGGACATTGCGGTAATACTGTGCAAGCTAGAGAGAGTATTTTTCTCCTGAATTCTTCGACTCTATGGAGCATTTGTCGATTCATCTATCCTATGAGGCACGTGTTGGTGGACTCGTCGAATATCGATGGATGTACCCATTCGAGCGACATTTGAATCACTTAAAAAGAAAGGTGAAAAATAAGGCACGGGTCGAGGGTTCTATTTGTGAAGCCTATGTTCTCGAGGAGATTACAAACTTTTGCTCGATGTATTTCAAGCCTCATGTTGCAACTAATAGAATGAGAGCTTCCAGAAACGACGACGGAGATCATGAATGTAATGATACAATACTGAAGGTACTCAATGCTCCAGAAAAGCCATCGGATAAAATGAAGAAGAGATATCTGAACGATGATGAGCTAAGGGCTGCTCAGGTGCATGTACTACTCAACTGCGATGATGATGAAGTAGAGAAGCTGGAGGGGTAAGTAATTAATACGTCTATATTATTTTAATAGTGTTGATTATTATACTATTACATTAATTGAACGATGTTGTTTTTAACATAATTAAAGATGATGTGAGGTCAGGTAGGCCACAAATAACATAAGAAGAACTAGAACAAGAAATAAGACGTTATTTTCTATCATGGTTGAGTGCATATGTAAGACTTGAGAACTCTATAATAACCTTTCTGTATATGCACTTGAGAATGAGCTTAATTTATTTTTTCGTAGTATTTAGGTCGATCGTCCATACGCTAGACTTGAGAATGAGTCTATTAGAACGCTAGCTAAGGGACCAATTTATGCTGCAAAAATATGGCCAAGCTACTGTGTGAATGGGTTTAGGTTCAAGTCAACAGCTAACCCGATCAGAGACAACTTTGTGGATCTCGATTCCACCAAAAATAGCTGTTTGTGTATCAGATCTTCGGACTACAAAGATGTTGATTCGGGCAACGATTTCTATGGCATCCTATAGGAGATTGTGGGGCTGACATATAAATATGGAATAGAGCCTGCTAAGATTGTGTTATTCAGGTGTGATTGGTTCGATCCGATTGAAGGTCAAGGTTGGAAAGTAAACAAGCACGGTCTTGTGGATATAAACTATCGGCGTCGATATCAAGCCTATGAACCATTTGTCCTATCAAGTCATGCTCAGCTCGTGTACTTCACAAGTTATCCTAAACGGGAAACAACAAGGTCGGACTGGTGGGTAGTATGCAAGACCAAAGCTAGAAATAACTTTGAGGTTGATGATATAGCTTATCAAGAGGATGAACTACCTCTTGTAACAAATATTATAGAAGTGGACACGACGGAAGTTCCTCATTACACATCTAATTGTGTAGAAGAAGTAGAACTATCTGAAGAGGAAGATGCAGATAAAAGTGAAGATGTAGAGGAGGAAGAAGAAGAAGAAGAAGAAGATGAGCTAAACGAACTAGATGAATTTTCAGAAAAGGATTAAATCTGTACGTCTGTTTTATCATCATATTTGACACTTTAGTGACAATAATATTTTTCAAAAATCTATGATATCTATCATATAAATATGTATATTTGTTTTATTATCATATATTATTATCAGGTATGACTAGATGTAGTGTCCCGTCCCGCCCAGTCAATCGGAGGAATCGAAACGCCAACGGCGTTCGGACTTAGCCTTGCAACGGCTTGCTCGGAGACATTGCTCAGGAGGGATAGTCTCGGTGAACTTGCCTTATCTTAGCCTTCTCATAATAAATCACATATTTTTAACTTGCACAAGTAGGCTTGATAATAAAAGAGATGAATCCACATAGCTAAGGGAATAATCCCGACGGGTCGAATTGAGTTAGAATATGGAAAGTTCCAATGGTCGTCTTAGAGTTGGTGCACGACGTTCTTTGAAAATGATACTCGATCCTTCGTCCCATGGCTTGGGAGAAGAAAAGTTGGTCTTCGACACAAAACTATGAACTTGCCTAAGTCATAGGCGTCGCCCGCATAAATGCTCGATAAAGCATGCACATTTCCACTACGCAAGGCTTGGCATAGCCATTGCTCGTCCCTCGGGTTAAGTTGTAGGCTTGAGTAAGTTAGGCAAAGTTATGACGGTCGACCTAAGTCATTCCAAGTGCTGTCCCGCTCTTTCTGTGGTTGTCAAGTTAAATAGTCCCACGGTCCCAAGGCCCGTCATATAAGGTATGACTTGGGCGATAGCGTTACTTAGAACACGAGTTGGTTTAAGGCACGAGCCACATTTGGTTTAGTAGAAAGTTAGCCACGGTCTGTCGATACTTAAGGAACACGTTATGTTTAAGTTAAGTGGGAAGGCTATGCAATAGCCGTGCCCGGAGTTCAAGGAATGTTAAGTCTAAGCGATGGTTAGTCACCGAGAGGAAATATGTTGGGACTGTGGTTCAATCGTCGAGGCAACCCTGGTTTGGGCTCTACAAAAGAAGTATAAAAAGTGGAAGAAGTAAAGCAAAGGAACTAAGTGATGATGATGAGACCATACAATTACGTTAAGTTTAGAAGTTAGCATAGGCACGTGGTCATGGACAACTTATCGACAAGGGCGATGTTTCTTCGAGCGGCAACCCGGGGCCACGAGACCGACTCGGCCTAGGAAGAAACACGGTATAGCCGAGCTGGGTAATAGGCAACCGGTAGTTCGAGGACTTGCATCGGGGATCACTACCTGCGGTACAAGGGTCCCAATTTCCAAGCTATGTCCACGATGGCTAGTTAATGCCAGTGACCATTCTTATAGATGTATCAACTCGGGCAGCAATCCGCGTGTGTGCCTTTGGACTAAGTTGAGTTGAATGTGTATGCAGTTAGAAGATAATGTCTGGGCCTAAGATTTGGCTATAACGAAGGCGGCATACTTCGACACGAGATATGGCATCAAGTGTTAAGTCGTTGGCATAGAGTTGCATGAGTTAGACTTGAGCTGTTGCGAGTTAAGTCGATAAGGGCCATATGGCAAGTTGGGTGAAGTTACGTTGAGTTGCTGGGCACGACCTCGAAGTGTGAGGCATGGCCGCATTGTCAAAACTAAAGCATAGGCAAGACTAAGCGAGAAGGCACTGCCTCAGAAGTATGAAGTCGAGTTCATAGCACGACCGTGTCATTATGTCACAGAGTATGGCACGAAAGACAAGTATGAGTCGGTGCGTTGACAATGCAAGCACGAGAAAGGTCTAGAAGCAAGAAAATGGAGTCTATCGTGTAGTTGCGTCTCTGATTATGGCCGTAAGGCAAGCACGACTTGATAGGTTAACGTTGTTGAGTGGACGTTACTGTTGCAAGCACGGGATGGTCCTCAGACACAAATATGTCAAGGCATTGTCATAAAACTGATCCTAAGAAAAGACTAGAAAGACAATTGATAAGAATAGACTATGTTGCACAAAGTAAATCAAACGTGTTGGTTTTGTATGGGTGGGCGAGAAGCTCACTCCACCAGTACAGTTGAGTACTGACGCCCACATAGTTTACATGTGCAGGCACAGGTAGAAGCTTGTGGCATGGAGCTCGCTTGGATGCGTCGAGGCACGAAGTTCCTTGGCGATTCGAAGCGTGCGGCCGCATAGAGTCAAGACTTATACAGAACATAATATATGGACATCGCCTATCCGAAGCTTCCGCTGGCTCAAGCATTATAATCGAGAAATGAGAGAGAGCAGAGTGACTTGTATATTAAGAGAAAATTCAGCACGAGAGACTTGTAATCATGGCTTGCGCCTATTATAATCTGATTGTTTATTATCAATAAAGAGTTCTTCTGAATAACTTGAGTTTTGATTCTAAATTTTTGCTGCATGTTTAATGTTTCTGCTTGGGACTTCTGTGCGACGACCAGAACTTGTAATAAAAGAAAAGAGAGCTTGAGAGACTTGTAATCTTGGCCTTGCGCCCTTTGTAATCTTTGTTTCAGTATCAATAAAGAGCTTCTTTGAATAACTTGTGTTTTGATTCAAATTTCTGCTGCTATTATTCAATGTCTCTGTATGGGACTTCTGTGCGACGACCCAGTCGCAGCCGCTGAAATCGGCCATTATGGAATCCGCCTTACACGAGCGCAATCTAGGCTTGTGCAGCATCACGCCCTTTCAAGGATGATCGCTCGTATACGGGAGCGGGACGAGACACTAGACCAGGATGACACGGAGGATATTATGTTAGACAGTCCCGTGTGCGTCAGGCTGGGGATGCATATTCCATACCCTCATCCTCATCTCTGAGTATGCTAGTGTACCATTCTGTTCCCGGCCCACTATCCGGACAGGGCAGTTCTAGCAGGTTTGCGACTCCTTCCTCGTCGTCCAGCATTCCTCTCGCGTCCAGCATTTCTCTCGCATCCAGCATTTCTCCCGCGTCCAGCATTCCTCTCGCATCTAGCATTCCTCTTGCCGACGGCTACATAGGGAGAGCCGACGCCAAGCATATGGAGGACGGCGATCAGACTGATCCTGGTCAGGCAGGAGGTGAGAGCGACCCTCCATACGCTCTCCCGGACGAGACGCGTATGGAGATTTGGACGAACGGGCCTACGAAGTAAGTTAATTAGTTAATATATATTTCTCAATGGTTATATGTACTTATATATTTATGAAATTTATTATTGTATAGATTTCGGCCTCCTGCAGTACAGAGACAGCTGGGGTTATTTTTGAGGCAGAACTATGGTGGGCCTTGGATTAACTACTCAGATGCTCCCGCAGATTTTTATATTATTTATAAAAATTCATTTTGAATTTCTCTATTTCATTAAACTTATTATGGGTATTTAAATTTGAAATATTCTTATTACTTTTAGTATGCTTAATTTAAATATGGAAGTTATCAATATTAAATTTGGATTTGAATATATACAGATTTAATTCGAAATTGGATTGGATTTGGATTTGGATTGAATTGGTTTAAATTGATAAAAGTTTAAAAGTGAGATATCAAAAAGGGGTTTGCAACTATCATAATCCTTATCTAAATAGTAGCTTCTATCTCCTACATAAGGAGAGGCTCATTATTCTCTGTTCCATTAATTTTCTTTACCTATAAATGTATTTGTGCATAGTGTCCGTGCACATCAAGCCATATCCATTTACTTCTTCTATTTTTCATCCAAATTGATTAATGTTCTCATTAAAGAAATTTTCTTTTCCCTTCCAACTATTTTCTCTTATCACAAATTCTTAATATCCTTTTACCGATCAACCAAGTCCGTCTATCCTAGTAGTCCTTAAATTTCGAGTACGAAAATTTTCAAAGGTGGGTAGATTTGTAACTCATCTTTCTGAAATTATTATTTTTTAAATTATATCTATATATTTTAATTTGGTGTTTAAAAGTAATTTTCGTAGAAATTTTTTAAAAGATATTTTGTGATACTTTTGTTACCAAAAACTAGTTTTAAATTAATGGTTTGAAATAATGTTTCTAAAAAAATGTTCCCAAATTTTTTATTTGAAATATAAAATATGTTTTTATTATTTTTGGTCTTCTAAAAATTGGTTTTAAAAAAATTGAGCTATAAAAGATTTTTTGTCTATTTATTTTTAAATAAAGATTTGGATTTATAAAAATAAGTTTTACAATATTTGATGACATCGAGTATTATTTTGATATGTTAATCATTTATTTGATTATATTTGAATTTATTTAAATTATCTTGATGGTTATCAACTATATTTTAAATTATGTTGATAATTTAAATATTGTTTAAAACACTTACGATGACTAATTAGAGCATTACGATTTGTCTAATCTAGATTTAAAATATTATTTAATTAAATGATTTATTTATTATTTGATTTAAATTATTTTGATAAATATTAGCTATTATTTTAAAGTTATTATGTTGAGTTTGATTTGGATTTGGATTCATATAATTTGAATTGTTTGATAATATAGAATAATACTTAAAGTTCTTATGGTGATCATTTAAAGGATTGCAATCAAATTGATTTGTTTTTAAATAATTTATTTGATTTAAATTTATGGGAAAATTTATCCATTAGAAATCCTTATCCTATTGGAATCATATCTAGCATTAATTAGATCATTTCTTATTTAAACCAATCCTATTCATATCCAAATTAGATGGTAATCATAATCATCCTTATTGATTTAGTTCTAATCCTATCATAATTTGCTAATTGCTAGCCATTATATATATCTATCGAATCTATGAATAAAATTATCTTTCAAACCATCCTTGTCAAAATTTCTCTCTTTTTTCGTCATAACTAAGCCCAAAATTCGTCATAAATTTAGCCTCAATTTTCAAAGGTTGTAGCAATTTCGAATGACCATAACTCCCAACTCCGGACTCCGTTTGACCTTCAGTTTTTTTTGTTGGAATCGTATTGAAGTATATTTTCTGAATATAGATTTTTCATAAATTCGAACTTAATTTTCTGAAAAATTTATGGAGTGTCAGTTGTCCGAAATCTGACACGTTTTAGTGTTTTTGAGATTCAGGGAGAACCAGGAATCAGAATCACGAACCGTTTGAAGTTTCGGAATGCTGACGAAAAAATACACATCATATATTTTTCCCAAAAATTTTCAAGAATATTTTACATTTGGTTTTTATTTTAGAAGTTTGTCACATCATCTGAGTTCATCTTGTGTAGCCCTGTGACTATTCTGTACCCAACGGGATAGTCGGTTTCACCAGCAAGGACCTCAGGCAAGACACCTTACCTTACTGTTTATTTAAATTACGCAATATCATGCATGTTTTTACTTATTTTCTAGCAAATATAAATTGTTCTTGCAAATTATTATATTTTAGTTGTATTTGGCCTAGAGTTAAGGGATCGCCCCGCCCTTGGTTTATGCCGCATTCATTGGCCTTGACACATGTGTGCCACAACATCGCGAGTCGCATATAGATTCGGACTTGCGTACCGACCGTACATCGGTGCGTACAGGACGAGCGTTAGGATATAACTGCTAATAGATTTGTCTAGAAGACTTAGCAGTTATTAAAAATATCGTGGTATGGATTTAGTACGAGTAGTGCATGGAGAGGGAAAGACAGTTATTAGGCGCAGGGGCTTTCACACATATACTTTTCTCTAGCTGCCATTTGTGACTCAGCCGAGAGCTAGTGCGTCGTGCATTTATTTATTTTTCTCTAGATGCCATTAGTGCCTCGGTTGAAACACAAATGTGCCATGCATTTACTTTCCTCTAGCTGTCGTTAGTGACTCACCCGAGAGACTAGTGTGCCATGCATTTATTTATTTTCCTCTAGATGCCACTAGAACCTCGGTTGAAACGCTAATGCGCCGTGTTTCTAGTCTCGGAAGCCCTTGTGTGGAACGTTGTCTTCAAAATGCATTTTCACATAGAATGGTTAAGGACCTTTATTTGTTTAGTCATGTATACTTTTCTGTTGAGCTTTTATTATTCAGTTATTGGCATGATATTATGCGTCTTGTTACGTCCCTCTAAGGACCTGGTTATCTCTCCAGGTGTGTGGTCTTGTCTTTCGCAGGTGTTCTAGCTCTAGCCGTGATCATTGCTATTTCTTCGAGGATAATTGTACTTGGATCGTCTTCCCTTCGCTCGCCAAAATCATTCTTTTGTATATCATGTATTTCTTTTCATTATTTGTAGTAGATTTGTCTCCGCCCAACATATTGTATCAAGACAATTCATTATCATTATATGATTTTTTTTTATTCATTTATTTTGTGTGGATGAGATTAGTTATGGTTCTACTGCATTATACAGCTTACGTATATTTATTATACGACTGGCATGTCTACGTTCCTAGTCCTACGTATTTTGGGACTGGGGCGTTACAAGATGTGAGTTCTGCGGTACCACAGGGTACATAACTCAACATCCTGGAGGATGTCATTTCAGACATAATACTTCTTTAGGAACTTGCCGTTGATGGGCAACATGAGCAAGTCTTCATTTTGTTTTACGAGGCAGTAAGCTCCATTGGAGAATACAGCGTCGATGATGAACGGGCCTTTCCACTTTGGCTGGAACTTGTCGGTGGTTTTGTGAGTCATAACCATCGGCCTCCGAACTGCCAGAACGAGATCACCTACTTGGATTGTTCTGATTTTAAGCTTTCTGTTGAAGGCTCCGGAGATACGGGCTTGGTACAGCTCGATTCGTTATTGAGCTAACAGACGCTTCTCATCTAGGGCCTCCAACTCTTTTAGTCGGCGATGGTGAATAGAGCGAAGGGATTTGAGTCTCTAATGGAAGAACTGTCTCACTTCCATATACCAGAGAGAACGACGTGTTTTCAGTGGCCATCCATACTGTAGAGCGGTACACTCACAAGCATTCACCGAGCTTTTCATTCCAGTCACGTTTGTTTGATGACACGAACTTCTTGAGAAGCTTGATGATTGTTTTGTTGAATGCTTCAGCCAAACCATTAGCCGTCGGTTTGTATGGTGTTGAAGCAATATTCTAGATTCTGTGTTTGTCGCAAAATCGATAGAAGGCGTGGCTTGCGAATTGCGGACCATTATCGTGGATGATCCTTCGGGACAGTTCGAAGCGGTAGATAACATGATGCTTGAGGAAGCTGATCATATTTGAAGTCTTGACTTCTGCTAGCAGAATAGCCTCCGCCCATTTGGAGAAGTAATCTGTGATTACGAGTATGAAGCGGTGTCCTCGGGACGAAGGCGGTGTGATCGGACCAATGATGTCCATTCCCCATGCTTCGAATGACCAGGATGCCACCGTCGGATGTAGAAACTCGGATGGCTGGTGGGTGAAATTTGTATGGACTTGGAAAGCTTTGTACTTTCTTGCATAGTCTATCGCATCTGCAACCATCGTGGGCCAGTAATAGCCCATTCGACGAAGGCGATCTTGTAGTTTCGGGCCGGGCTGATGGGCCCCATACATGCCATCATGAGCTTCACGCACGACTTCTTTGACTTCCGTATCTGACAGACACCGAAGCAGTAATCCATCGTATGATCGTCGATATAGTATTTTCGTCTCCGTATAATATAAGAAACTGAGGGAACACCTTCTGATAGAAGTGGCTTCCTTCGGATTCTCTGGCAGGATGTCGGAGACTACGAAGTCAATGAATGGTTGTCTCCAGTCTGGTGCTTCGTCGACTGTCAGCGCGGAGTAACTCTCAACATATTGAACATTATTCCTAGGATAGACCAACTCACGGCCTATGATGTCAACCAGATGATGAGCATGATTTGGTACCGCTAGGAAAGCGGCAAGGCCTGCTAGGGCATCGGCTTCAATGTTCTGGAGCTTGGGAATGTGTTCTATGAAGAACCCTTCCAAGGACGAGATGATGTCAATCGCTATTTGGTGATAGGGGATCATGTCTTCATGACGCACTTCGTATGAGCCCTGGATTTGGTTAACGATTAGATGCGAATCGCCGTATGCTTCAAGGTACTCTACCTCCAGCTCCTTCGCAAGTCGGAGGCCAATGACCAAAGCATTGTACTCGGCCACATTGTTTGAACAGGGCTCCGTAAGGGAATACGCCCGATTGATCACCAGCCCTGAGGGAGAAATCTGTACCACTCCGACCCCAGCGACGATGTTGCCCTTGGGCCCAGTTCTAGAAGTGCCGTCGAAGAACATTTGCCATACAACATCATGAGAGGCCATATTTGAATTAACAACCTCATTTGGCATCTCTTCGTCTATTCTGGTTGACTCCAAACCTGGATGAGCTGCTAAAAAGTCTACCAGAGCTTGACCTTTAACAGCCTTTTGTGGGACAAAGATCATGTGGTAGGAAGATAATAAAATTGCCTAGGTAGCGAGGCGAGAGCTAAGTGCACCTGGCTTGGTCATGAGGACCCTGAGAAGGTTAATTCTTGATACAACATGGATTCTCTGTCCCATGACGTAGTGTCGCATCTTCTGAATGGCAAACACCAGAGCAAGGCACCCTTTCTCCACGACGATGTATCGATGCTCGGGTCCCATCATCATTCGGCTGAGGTAATATATAGCCTGCTCATTGCCTGCATCGTTGTTTTGTGCTAGTAAAGCACCAAAAGAATGCTCTATTGCTCGCACATAGAGCAAGAATGGTTTTCCAGCAACAGGGGCTACCAGGACTGGAGGGTTTGACAGATATTCTTTGATGTTGTCGAAGGCGCGTTGACATTCTTCATCCCAGACGAATGATATGCCCTTCTTCATGAGGTGGGTGAATGGTTGACATCGTCCGGAGAGATTAGAGATAAACCTCATGTTGTAAGCTAGTCTACCTTGAAGACCTCGGAGTTCACGGAGATTTCTCGGGGGACCCATCTCCATAATTGCCTTCGTCTTTTCAGGGTCTATGTGGATACCTTGGGAAGTAATGATGAAATCCAAGAACTTCTCGTTGGATACGTCCAAGAAGGATTTTGTGGGATTCATTTTCAAATTGTGCGCTCGTATCAGATCGAACACCGTCCTCAGATCATACAGATGATCTTCTTTAGAGCGGCTCTTGACGGCGATGTCATCGACGTAGCATTCCACTGTCTTGCGCAAGTGGTCTCTAAAGATGACGCTTATAGCTCTTTGATAGGTGGCACCAGCATTCCTTAAACCGAAAGGCATGACCGTGTAGTAGTATGTGCCAATTGGTGTTCGAAATGATGTATGTTTTTCGTCATTAGGAAATATCTTGATTTGGTTGTACCCCGAGAAACCATCCATGAATGACATACGCTCAAATCCATAGGTGTTGTCAATCATGATATCGGTGATAGGGAGGGGGAACTCATCCTTAGGACATGCCTCATTCAGATTGCGAAAGTCGATACAGATTCGAATTTTTCCATTCTTATTGAGGACTGGTAGAGGGAGGTGCGGACTGAGTCACTTCGGGTACCAGGTCCGGATGGACCCACATATTCTTTCCCCGTAATGTGGTAAGGGACACTAGACCAGTAGCCTGGTCTCGGGGAGGTGGAAGGTTAGCGACCTCCATCTTCGCTCTGGGACAGGCACTACTCCATCTGGAGTCTCTGTCGGAGGGAAGTTACCGAATTGTACTGACACCATGTTGGCTGCCACGGTTACCTCTTCGAAATCAATGGCCAGGGCCTTGGAATCGATGAGATACTGGATGTATCGCTTCAGTTGGTAGCAGTCATGTGTAGCATGGTGGACATAGCGATGGTAGTGGCAGTACTTGGGGCTCTCCATTTTTGTAGGACGAGGTTCACACCTTGGAGGAGGGAGATCAATTCGACCTCCTTGTATGAGCATATCCAAGATGGGCTTGACATGGCCGTCCTCGAAGGAATAGGTCATATAAGGCCACTACTTCTCTGCTGGCTTTGGTTCATGCTTCGGCGCTATGTCGGCCACCATAGCATGTTTGCGCTTGTTGTCTCAATTGTTGGAGGGATTACCACCATTGTTACTGTTGGTGTTAGAGCGTTTGCCCTTGTCCTCTCCTTCCGAGACGTGCAATCCTAATTGGCGAGCTTTCTTTAACTTGTCTTCTGTGCTAGTGGCGCTGATAATGAAAGTCTTCCAATCCTTAAACAGACTTTTTCCCATCCAAAGGCTGATCGTAGGAAGCAGCCTCTTTTGGCAAATTTTAATTAAGGAGGAATCAGGGTTACCTAAAGGCAACTTCATCGCGGTTTGACAAAATCGCTCGATCTAGTTCCTTGTCAGCTCCTTTTCTCCCTGGACAATGTCCATGAGGGTGGACATTGTCACGTCTTGTCCTACTTTGTAGAACCTCTCCAGGAACATACGTTTGAATCCGGTGAAAGAATACATGCAGTTGTCCGGCAAGTTGCGATACCAGTCGAAGGTGACCCCCTCTAGTGCCCCGATAAACAACCGTGTAAGGATGGCATCATCATGAGGCAGATAGTCGATTGTGACTTCGAAGTAGGTGATGTACCTGCTTGCAGATGTCTTCCCATCATATGGATTGATGTTAAATGGTTTATATCTTGGTGGAAAGGGAACATCTCTCCACGCAGCAGGATACGGTTGTCGTATCCTAAGGTCTTGGCAGTTTTCTCGGGCGTAGAACATGGCCCGGAGCTCCTGTACCTCTCTTCTTGTCTCTCTGGCCTCGTCTACAGCGGTGGGGCCCGATATTTTAGGAGGATTATCGCCCGGGTTTGGTGCGGCTGAGTTCAAGTCTGTATTGACCGCGGGTCCCACGTTTGTTTGACCAAGTGTCCTTTCTTGTAGAGTTAAAGGGTCGCTTTGATATCGTCCACGGATTTGACCAAGGTAAGAAGTATGGCCTCCAGGGTGTCGATGTGTTGGCGATCACTGGGACCGTCTTGGTTGCTGTCCGTCATGAACACCGTCCTTACATGAGAAGAGATGGCAAGAACGGTGGAGGATACACTCTCTGAGTCATACCCCTGTACGGAGAAGTCGTCAGGGTATGTGGGAATGTTCTCCTCTGGTTCGGACTCGGAAGGAGTTGTACCCCCAGCTTCAAAGTTTGCCTCGTCTTGAGAGTTGTGGACGTCCTCAGGGACATCAGGATCTGCTGCATCTGTTGGGTGAATCGTTTCCTCTAGATTTCTTGGAACACCGGATTATCGTAGATATTTAGGGGAGTGCTACCCCCGGCTCTAGTGCCTCCCAGAGATGTGGACGATGAATATCCAAGTGTGGCAGATTTCGTCTTTGAGTGGGTACCTTGGTAAACCCTCCTATAACGATGGTAGACAACCGCTTAGAAGAGAGTTTCTTGGTTACGCCGGTTGAAATTTTCGGACTGGAGACATTTGTTTTCTTCCCTCTACCGCTACCAGGAATCTTCAGAGCAGAATTACAGAAGGCGGCCAGAAGCGCTTCATCTTCTGAGCTTGGGTGTTGCAGCCATTGGAAGACGGATCGCCGGTCTTCTTGTACTGGCACGTTATTGCAGCAGCAGATGACAATGACTTGGGTGCAGTAATGTCCCTGGAATGACTCTCTGCACACCGAAGCTTCTTCTCTTCCTTTGCGCTTGTAAAGGATCACGTCACATAAGTCAGGTGTGCCTCGAGCAACCTTTACACCCGTTTTGTAGGCCCAGAAATCCCGAGCATCTGAGTGTGTTGGCACCACGTTTGCTCCCTGATTGTTGGGGGACTCTTGGGAACCACTCTGTCCGTTTGTCGTCGGAGGCTGGACTCGAGTGGTTTGGTACAACTTTACATCGGAGGCCTGCATAATAGTAAGTGGAGCGCTCGAATGGTCAGAGGTTGGGACTGCTGACTGAGCTCGCCGAGCCCGAGCTGTCCTAGACTTCTTCACTCTGGCACCCAAGGGTGCATAGTAGGAAGAGTCCAAATAGTGCCGCAGAGAGTTTAGCACATGTTCTTGGGCGCATCAGGAGTCAGGACCGCACGAGAGGTGGTCAAAGACTGACCGTGAGCCGCATGGAGCAGATGGTATACGGCTGGGTTTGGTGGCCGTGCAGGCTGTCTGCATGCGGCTGGCATGTGTGGCCGCATGACCCTTCTGTATGCGGCTAGGAGCGGTGGCCGCATAAACCTTCGGGATGTGACTGAAAGTCGTGACTGTGCAGGCTGCCTGCATGCGGCTGGCAGTTTTGGCCGCATGGGCGTTCTTTTGTGGCTGTATAAGTCTTTTCCATGCGGCTGGCGGTTGCGGTCGCATGAGATTTCTTCATGCGGCTGGCACCCTTATGCGGCTTGGACCGTATAGAGTTCCTCTTTGCCCTGCAAGTCCAGCATCATAGTATTTTCTTCTGCTGGACTTGGGGACAACAGAGTCCTCTATGGCCTGAAACAGGGACGTATGAGAGTTTTCTCCGCCGTTTTGAGTAACAGAGAGCACTTCTTCGAGAGTTTGGGGAGGAGCGAATGATTTGGGTCTCCACTCTCTGTGGGCCTTCTTCGTACGGGCTCGCCACTGGACTGGGCCAGCGCTCCCGTCGGAGAGCATTTTTCAAAGGCCTGCTGGTCGAACCGGGTGACCAGCATTTGTTGAGTGGATCCAAGTTTGGCTGCGTCCGATTGCGTCACCAACTCCTCAGCCATGGAGAAGTTAGTCCCCAGCAGAGTCACCATCGTGTTTGCCATTGATTGTAAAAGTACAGAACAATTTTATAGGAGGACTGAACTTAGACTCACAATACAAACTCGTTCGTACAAAGAAAGCCTAGGAATGAAAACCTAGGTACAGGAATCTAAGTACGATCATTTATTTTTGATTCTGGGGGGTGACGATAGAGGCTCGGGAAAGCGACGGCAGCTCTGCCTTACTCCTTGGACGATCGGACGTAGCCTTGACTCTGATGAAGAAATACTCTCGGGATGTGTGGAAAGAATCCTCTATGCGTGCCTTTGTCTCTTTGTGTGCCCAGTCGGGTGGAGAGAGTCTCTTTTGTAAGGGAATGGTACCTTGCTATTTATAGGAGTGGGGTGTGATCATTAGGGTTTACAATGATTGCCTTTTTAAAAGTCGACGGCTGGGCAGTTAATTTTTTATTGCGTCAAATGCGTGTGGGCAATTAATGCTGATCGCAATGAATCTTCATAATTTGTCATGACAAGCTCGAATCTCCCACCACGTGTTCAATTTGCTTAATTACAACAAATCTGATTTGATCCGAGTAATTATGATGATTATAACAAATCTCGGTTGTTATGATTTGCTAGCAGCCATACCTCCGAGGGGATAAGTCCGCCACGTGTCTCAACTGTCATGAGGATCACCATGTGTCTCAACTGTCATGAGGACCGTCACGTGTCTCAACTGTCGTGAGTGGGACGTCCTGACAGAGCCGTATGAATGTGGTCTCTAAATGAACCGCATATGGGTGGCCCCCACACTCCTAGCCGCATGAAGGTAGCAGCCGCACGAGGGTGGCGGCCGCATGAGGGGGATAGCCGCGTGAGGATGGAAGCCTCGTAAAGGAGGCAGCCGCATGAAGGAGGCAGCTGCATGAAGGGGGCAGCCGTATGAAGGGGACAGCTGCATAAAAGGGGCAGCCGTATGAAGGGGACAGCCGCATGAAGGTGGCAGCCGCATGAAGGGGGCAGCCGTATGAAGGAGGAAGCCGCATGAAGGTGGCAGCCGCATGAAGGTGCCAGCCGCATGAAGAGAGCAACCGCATTGGGGTGACAGCCACATAGGAGTTACAGTCGCATAGGGAGCTTTTGACTTGGCGGATTGTGCCAGCTATAAAAGATTTTCTTCTTTTCCCTAGGAGCACGCCATCATGTCAGGGCTATCATTTCAGCTTTATGTCAGAGTTGTCACTTCGCCTTTCTGTCAGGGTTGCCGTTAGGACATTTAATGAGGCAGTTACTTTATGGCCAGCTGTTGAGGCAAACTGCTTAGGGTCACGTGGCTCCTTCCTGAGCCGTATGGAGCTATCCGAGCCGCATGAGGCTTTAAAGAACTTTTGTACCGCATGAATGTCTAACGGATTCCTAAGCCACATGAGGCATTTTTTGTCTGTGCCGCATGGGCTTTTCTTGTTATTTTCTATGCTTCTACAGTCTTCACGACGCCTACGACAACCGATGCCGCCAGCCACTCGTTCTATGCGCACAACATCCTTATAACATCTTTTTGACGCCCATACGACGCCGCACGACGGGCCGCGTGGTCGGCCGTCGTTTATGCCCTTGGTAGAATGGTGCCGGTCCTCGACCGCCCGTGCAGCGCCCTAGCCGTTGAGTTTTCATGCACGGGCGCCCCATTCTGTCCTACGCCAGCTCAAATCATGGTTATTTTTCGTCAGTCCTACGACGATGTGGATGTCCCGCATCGCACAGGCCAGGCTCATCATCGCCCATATATATATATATAGTTTTCGAAATCTCTCAGATTCGAACTCCTGACCACAAGGGCCGCATGCCTAACCACTACCACTAGGCTAGGGGTCATTGGCATATATATATATATATATATATATATATATATATATATATATATATATATATATATATATATATACCAATGAAAAAAAATATATATATATACCAATGACCCCTAACCTAGTGTTATGGTGAGGCATGCGGCGACGGGCCGCATGGTCGGCCGTCGTTTATACCCTTGGAAGAATGGTACCGGTCCTCGACCGCCCGTGCGGCGTCCTAGCTGTTGAGTTTTCATGCACGGGCGCCCCATTCTGTCGCACGCCAGCTCAGATCGTGGATATTTTTCGTCAGTCCTACAACGATGTGGATGCCCCGTATTGCACAGCCAGGCTTATCATCGCCAATATATATATATATATATATATATATATATATATATATATATATATATATATATATATATATATATATATATATATAGTTTTCGGAATCTCTCGGATTCGAACTCATGACCACTCAGGCTGCATGCCTCACCATACCACTAGGCTAAGGGTCATTGGTATACATACATATATATATATATATATATATATATATATATATATATATATATAGTGTCTACTTCTCAATGGTGCTTGGAGGCATGCCTCCAAGGGGGCTCGAACCCGTGCTACTGCGTCGGGGTGCTCCACCGTTCCCAACGGGCTACGGCCCCTGGGACCTATATATATATATATATATATATATATATATATATATATATATATATATATATATATATATATATATATATATATATATATAGTTTTGGGAATCTCTCGGATTCGAACTCCTGACCACTCAGGCTGCATGCATCACCGTACTAGTAGGCTAGGGGTCATTGGCATTCGAACTCCTGACCACTCAGGCCGCATGCCTCACCATACCACTATGCTAGGGGTCATTGGCATATATATATATATATTATATATATATATATATATATATATATATATATATATATATATATATTTTATATATATATATATATATATATATATATATATATATATATATATATATATATATTAAAATGACGCGATGATCAGCTCTTCCGTTCTCCTCGATCGCCCGTCCCCCGACCCTTGGCCAGCTTAGGCCGACCGCCTCCCTTCTCCTCTGCCCTTCCCTCCCTCCTCCTTTTCGATCGTCTTCTCAGGCCCTCTCCGGTTATCTTCCCCGATGTCGCTCCCCTGGCCCCCCGTGGCGCTCGCGTTGCTCTGTCAGCTCCTCCCCGCCGCCCTCCACTCACGCCCCCATCCTCTTCCCCCTCCGTTCTCTCCCTCAACGTCGGCCGCCACCCCCTTCCCGCAGCTAGGCGCCACCCCGGTCCTCTTGCTCCCTCGCCTTTGGGCAAACACCCCTTGCCCTCCTCTTTGGGAATGCCCTACGGTCTACCGTCCCCTTTCATCCCGGTCAGCGGGGCCACCGCCGCCGGCCCGCCTTCGCCGTAGCCCTCTGTTCCTGCCCACCTCTCCCTTTTTTCGAAATCCCCCGTCCCCCCTCGGGAGATGAGCTCTCCAGCAGCACAGGCCTCGGGCCCCACGCCCCTTGGCCCCTCGGGCACGCCACCCTTGGCGTCAGTCTCGAGGTGGCCCCCTCTGGTAGCACAGCAGGCCCTGTCTGCTTTCCCAGCTACCCCCCCTCTCCAGACGGGACCTTGCAGGAGTGGCCAACTGTCTTCCCAACTGTGCAACTCCAGGCACCCCCTTCCTTCCTTGCACAATTGCAAGGGACCGCATCCTCCTCTGGGGGCCCCCGTCCCCTTGCGCAATCCACTAGCTTTCCATGCACCATCCACCCCTGCTCCCTTCCCCCCCTCCTCTTTGCACTACAGCGCTATCCTACCCCCTATGCGCAACCCGCCCATCCTCCTCCTGCTTTCCTACTCCCCCCTCATTACTTCCCCACAACCCTCCCTCCATTGCGCACCCCTTCCCCTTCTCCCGTAGCGCTGACCTTCTGCCACCACCCTCAGTCTACCCTAGCTCGTCACCGGCGCCCTCCGCATCCCCAGCCTCCTTGTCCGCCTTAGTCTCCTCTTCCCTCCCTTCGGTGGCGCCTACCGCCCCTGAGCCCCCGGAGTCCTTTCTCGCTCCCGTCCTTACTGGCCTCCGTCCACCTCCGGAGGCTTCCCAGGCCATCCCTTCCCCTGTGGCGGTTGTATCGCCCCAATTCCCCCTCGTTCCCCCAGTCGGCGGTGAGGCCTCCGTCTCCCCTCCCCCCGTTGCCCCGCCCGGGAGGCCTGCCCCGGCTCTCTCCTCCCCCTCACTCCCCGGCTCCGGGTGCCTTCATCCCCAGAGCGGCCCCCCACTCTCCCGTTCCGTCCCATCTGGTCCTGCTCCTTCCGGACCGTCCCAACCTTCCTATGCCGCCATGCTTCGTCCGGATCTCACCCCCACGAAGGGCATTATCATCCCAGATGTCCATCTGTCGGACATTGATTATTCTATTGAGACCTCCACCCCTGTCATCCCCTTCTCCGACATGGAACTGACGTCGCTGTCAGCGGCCTTTCCACACACATTCATCCTTAAATTTTCTACCAGGTGTCCCAAACTTCCCAGGATGTAGGAAGCGATCGCCAAATGGAATCTCTCGTCTGACTACCGAGTGGCCCCCCTCGACCCCAGACACATTCTCCTACACCTATCTTCAGAATGCGATCACAGGACTGTGTGGTCCAAGGGAACTTGCAAGATTGACACCCACCAGATAAAGATTATCAAGTGTCCACCAGGTTTCAACACCAAAGAAGATTCAGCTACAGTTGTAGCTTGGGTTACCCTCCCCAACCTTCCTCTCATCTGCTTTGTCCCAGCTGCGCTAAAGCGCATCGCCAACTCCTTCGGGACATACGCGGCTTCGGCGCCCGAGACCAGTAACCTCACCAAAGCCCACTACGCCAAAATCTGTGTTGAACTAGATCTCACATTAGAACCACCCAACTTCATCACTATCGAGCTAGGCAACCACTCCCACACCCAACAAATCCTCTACGACAACCACATATTGTTCTGCAACCACTACCACCTAAGAGGCCACCTACCAAAGTACTGTCACCGCCTGCATCCGGAGCTTAAAAAGAAGCTATCCAGGAAATACAACGACCTATCGGTTGGGCAGGCCACCAAGTCGCCCATTCATCCTCTTCCGAATTCTCACATTCGATTCAATTCCAGCAACGGAGAACCAGCCTCCAGCGAACCACCGAGCAGGTCCCTGATCCCTTTCACTCCCCATCACATAGAGATCTCCAACCAATTCGCCATTCTCGACTCAGAGGACCCAGAGTCCGGCATCCCTCAAGAAGGCTCCAACATCCCCGAGCCACCGTCCTCCTCCCCCATCTCCTCGCGAGTGGAGGACTCTACCGACTCAGGCAACGCAGATCACCGACAACCCCCCACCGGTCAAGGGGCCGACCCCCTGGCCCCTCCCTCCTCCTATGAATCTCATCAATCCCCCAGTACGATCCCAGTCGAAGACGCCCTAGCCATCCTTGGACCTGACCAAGTGAGGAGAGGTCTCCAAGTCCTAGCCGCAGGAGCCCCACTCCAGCAACTGTTGATCGAGAGTGCGCACGACTCCCTAGCCATTCCCTCGGAGGATACGGCAGTCGACTCAGCTGGAAATTCGATAGTCCCCCCTCCGGTCCGCACGAGCGCCACAACCACAATCCTTCCACAACATCGATCGTCAACCCGGCAAACTTCCAACGGAGCAAATCAGGCACCGACAAAATCGCCACCATCCAAACCAGATCCGCTGCAAGGCGGAACAAAAAACACCCCTACAATCTTTTAAATGCTTAACATCCTATCTTGGAACGTTCGAGGTCTGGCTAACAAACCGACACTAAGGAGAATTACCAGTCTTCGAAAAATACACAAGATCGACATCTTCATCATCATTGAACCTAAAATCCCCTCCAAATATCTCAAATCTACGTAGTTGGCTCTGGACCTCCCTACAGTGATTGCTGGCAGGCACGACATCTGGATTCTCGGGTTGAAGGAAGTTAAACTCGATATCATTCAGGACACCCAACAAGCACTCTCATGCTGGGTCACTCACCCCACCCTTCCGGAGCGGGCCATCCTTTCAGCGGTCCACGGCAGCTGTGTCATCGCAGAACGGAAACACCTCTGGAACGACCTTCTCGACACATATCTCCATAACACCAACACCCCCTCGCTTTGCATAGGGGACTTCAACGCCATCACCCACAGAGACGAAAAGATTGGAGGCCGCCCCACGCCCCTGTCAGCCATGCAAGAGTTCAACAACTTCATCTTTAATGCTCATCTCACTCCTCTCCAGTTCAAAGGCAGCGAATTCACCTGGTGTAACATGCAGGACGGCGACCGCCGTCAATACTCCCGTCTGGACAGAGCCCTCACCAACGCGCGCTGGCACGGTATGAGGATCAGCTCCACCCTGTCCCACCTCAACTCCACTGAATCCGACCATGCCCCCATCCTGGTGGAAATTAAAAACAAATCCTACTCATCCAAAAAGAACTTCCAATTCCTCGACTTTTGGACCGACCACCCGCAATTCTTGAGCATCGTAGCAGAGGCATGGAACAGTCAGGACTCCCCTAATCCACTCACTCGGGTCAGCAACAAGCTCAAAGCCACCAAGAAAGCTCTTTCCAATTGGAGCAAACAAGCATTTGGGGACATTTTCTAAGTGATTCGCGTCGCAGAGGACGATGTCACCCGAGCACAAGCTTTATTCCTCTCCAACCGATCCCCTGTGGCCAGGAGAGCCTTGAACCTTACCAAGGCTATGCTCAAATTCAGACTCAAAGTTGAGACCGAGTTCTGGAAGCAGAAAGCCAGACTGAAATGGGACAACGATGGGGATAAAAACTCTAAATACTCCCATGCCTGCGTCAACGACAAAAGAAACACACTATCGATACATCATATCGCTGACGAGCAAGGCACCATCAGATCTGAACACAAGGGGATCCAAGAGGCGGCCGCAGATTTCTACACAAAATTATTCTCCAAGGAGACGGTCCACAAAGACACTTCATTCCTTGACCAAATCCCCACCATCATCAACAACTCCGACAATGCTCTGCTGGAGCGCCCTCTGTCCGAACTAGATGTGAAAGATGCTGTGTAGGCCTTGAACGCGCATAGCGCCCCCGGCCCAGATGGCTTTTCTGGATCCTTCTTTCACACCTGCTGGGACATTATCAAGCAGGACATCACCGAAGCGGCTATAGCCTTCCTTGAAGGAGCTCCTTACCCCAAAGCTATCTCCAGCGCCAATCTCATCCTCATCCCGAAGAAAGATAACCCCAACTCCTTTCGCAATTTCCGACCCATCAGTCTTTGTACATTCACCAACAAAATTATTTCCAAGATCATCGCTACTAGAATGACAGAAACTCTCCCCAAAATCATCTTGGAGGAGCAAAGCGGGTTCTTTCGCGGAAGGAACATCCAAGACAATATCATGCTGGCCCAAGAACTTATGACCTGCATGAAATTTTTGGCTAGAGGGGGCAACATCGCCATCAAAATTGACATGGAAAAAGCATACGACAAACTCGATTGGCAATTCATGATCTGGGTCTTCAGAGCATTCGGATTCTCCGAGAATTGGACCAACATCGTGTAGAGATCTATCAGCAACTCATATTTCTCCACAGTCATCAACGACTATTCTGAGGGATTTTTCAAATCCAGTCGAGGAGTCAGACAGGGCGACCCTCTTTCGTCCACGGTCTTCATCATTGTAGCCGACGCCCTGAGCAGAAACCTCAACAACATGGCCAACACCCCTAACTTCCAGTAATACCACACGACCAGCGGATGCCCCACCATCACCCACCTGGCATTTGTCGACGATCTACTCATCTTCTCATCCGGGGACATCGGATCGATGGAGGTGGTTCACAATACCCTGGAGCGGTACTCCAGATGCTCAGGCCAGAAGATCAACCTATCCATGGGTGTCATCTGCGCCCACCACAACATCAAAATCGAAAATGCGACCAGACTCACCAACCTCACTTACATTGCGGTGGCACATCCTCCGTTCAACTATCTCGGCTGTCCCCTGGTGTACGGGAAATCTAACGCCAGCATCTTCGAGAACTTCATCTCCAAAATCAGGAACAAAATTGATGGATGGCATAACGCCACCCTATCCCCAGGAGGGAAAATTATCCTCATCAAACATGTGCTCAACTCCGTCTCCATCCACACCCTAGCGGCCTGCTCACCGACCAGAAAGGTTATCGTGTCGATTGAGCAGATCTTTTGCAACTTCTTATGGGGGCACAACAAGGGGCAAGACAAACACCACTGGGCCAGCTGGGATACTATGGCCTCCCCGATCGCGAACGGTGGGCTTGGATTTACCAAACTCGATCACATTATCAAAGCTTTCTCGATGAAACTGTGGTAGAAATTACACACAAACAATAACCTGTGGACCAAGTTTATAAAGGCCAGGTACTTCAAACACATCCACCCAGCGACGGCCACAGCTAACAGCAGATCTTCTGCGGCTTGGCGTCGTATTTTACACGGTCGAGATTTGGCAGAGCCCGCGATCAGACTCCATCTAGGCACTAGCGAGGCTAACCCCTTCCTGGAAAGGTGGATAGGTGACAGCCTTATCGCAAACACTACCGATTCCCCGAGAAATAGCAAGATCAAAGACCTGTGGATCCCCACCAATAACGATTGGAATTGGGACAGGATCCGAGATTGGTCAGGCAACGAAACAGTTGACAGCATTCGTCAGTAAGGTCTTATCATTGGGCCCGACGTTGACAAGCTGAGGTGGTCGCTGGCAGCTTCTGGAGCATTCTCTGTGCGATCGACGAGACTCACGATCCAAGAGAACGGTCCAGACCTATTCATTGCGCGTTATTGGCACTCTTGTATCCCTAAGAAATGGCCCTTCCTCCTGTGGAGAGTAATGAGAAAGAAACTGCCTACCGATGATACCCTTAACTCCATCGGTATTAGCCTGGCGTCCGCTTGTAATTGTTGCACCGAGCGTCAGACGGAGACTATTGACCACATCCTCTGGGAGGGAAGTCTCCCTAACAAAATCTGGAGCACCCTCAATCACATCTACAATACCACTCCAGGAGACGGGAGCTTTATCGATCTTCTGGCCCACTGGGGAGCCGCTTCCCACGGCCACCAGATCGTTGCAGCGACCGCTACCTGGGCAATTTGGAAAAATCGCAACAAAGCAAGATACGAGGGACACCAATACTCTGCCGATCAGATAATTCGGGAAATTCACCGACAATGCCGCAAAAGGAGTTCACTTTGCTCCCACAGAGCTCCGGCAATCGGGCAACCGTACATCTCTTAGTTTTGGCGACTGCGATCGCCCTTCTCCCCTGTCTTTCCTTTTGGTGGTATACTTTTGTCTTGTGTACGTGTCAGGCTTCAGCATTTTGAGCCTTGATTTATAAAAAGAGGGGGTTTCTTTAAAAGAGAAAAAAATGAAAAAAAATAATATATATATATATATATATATATATATATATATATATATATATATATATATATATATATATATATATATATATATATATATATAAGTGGTCGCCCGCCCCTTTTATACAACCCTAACCGAACCCTACCAGTTGCAGCAGGCCACCGCTAGGGGTCATTGGCATACATATATATATATATATATATATATATATATATATATATATATATATATATATGTATATATATATATATATATATATTAATATATATATATATATATATGTATATATATATATATATATATTTGTATATATATATATATATATTTGTATATATATATATATATATATATATATATATATATATATATATATATATATATATATATATATATATATATATATATATATATATATATATAAGTGGTCGCTCGCCCCTTTTATACAACCCTAATCGAACCATATCAGTTGCAGCAGGCCACCGCCTATATATATATATATATATATATATATATATATATATATATATATATATATATATATATATATATATATATATTTTATATATATATATAAAATATATATATATATATATATATATATATATATATATATATATATATATATATATATATATATATATATATATATATATATATATATAAGTGGTCGCCCACCCCTTTTATACAACCCTAATCGAACCATATCAGTTGCAGCAGGCCACCGCCTATATATATATATATATATATATATATAAATATATATATATATATATATATATATATATATATATATAAAATAAAAAATAATATATATATATATATATATATATATATATATATATATATATATATATATATATATATAGGGAAGGGAGAGAGATATGGGACTTCTAAAAAAAGAATTTGATAGATTTTTGAAAGATTTAGATGCATCCACTTGAAAAATATTTAGAGGGATTAAATACGTTTCCTAATTTGGCATCCCCTTTGAATCTTTGAGTTTTGATAGAATTAATAGGAAAAGTAGCACTTTAAGTTGGTGTAACTTGGCTCAGACAACCTTGTAACGTCCAGTCCCAAAATACGCAGGACTAGAAATGCATATACATGTTGTTTGCCCTTAAAATCTTTGAATTAGAATTTTAATTACAAACAGAACAGTGTTACAATGTAGGACTTAGATGTAGTCCTAGGAGTACACTTTTGTTTTTATCTCGGTCCTATGTCGATGGAGCGAGTGGTAATGCGTTGACTCCGTTGACGATCTGACGACGATCTTAGGTTCTCTGAAGGTCTGGGTTGCTCTAGATGCCGGAGCTTACGGAGGGGGAAGAAGACGTTGAGTGTCTCTTCCGATCCCTGTGAGTAGACGTGAGTCACTGTAACTCTGATGATCTCTTCCTCTGTCTTTGACTGTCTATCTGTGTCTAAAAGAAGGAAATGATCCCTCTATTTATAAGGAGCAGGTTGAGCTGCTCATGCGAATAAATGTCGGATACGCCTGGTCGTGGGAACGCCACATGGCTGATGATGGCGGGGGCCGATGGTTGATGTGCCCTGATTTGGGGATTGAATCCTTTCTATTGCGCCTGTGGTGCTACAGAAGTGCTGACACATGACGACTGAGAGGATTCTTCGGTTGCTGAGATCTTGGGTGGTTAGCACCCCTTCGTGGATTGAACTGAGTCAAGGGACACGTGGCACATGTCCGTAGCTCAAAGATTTTGAATTTGGTGGAGAGTGATTTGACAGGATACGCCTAGGATCAGGCGCATGAGAAGACTTTGGCTCGTAACCTTCAGGAGTTATGAACCAGTCTGGGCGCATGGCTTTTGAGGTGCATGGGAATCTTCGGGCGCATGGCTGCGGAGGCACATGCGAATGGCTGGTCGGCCACGTGGCTTGTAACCGTCAGAGGAAAGTAATGATGATGCTGATGTCAGCGGCGCTTTATTTTCTGTAAAAGTTGTTGTTGTTCTGTCATCGAGGCATGGTTGCTGTCGTGTCAGACTTCAGCATTTAATGCTCTTGACGGGTGATGAGCTTTTGAGAGGGCGCATTGATCTGCGTTCCACTAGATGCATAGGGGCACGTGGGGCACATCCTTATAAGGCGCTTGGTACTGAGGGGCGCGTCTGTATGATGCACGGTATCTGACCGGCGCATCTTTATTTGTCCGACTGTTGAGTTCTTCGAGTGCTTCAAATAGCCATTTTGACTTGGCTGAATTCGAGGGGACAGGTTCATCACCATAAATGCAAATTCATTGTACGGGATTCGGAGAGCCCTCTATTTGGCACATGGGTTTGATTTGCCCGACATATAAATAGCAGCAAGAAGAGAGAGTTTGTTTCTCGTTTTCTCCCGTCTTCCCGAATGGAGATGAACTTCTTCGCTCGAGTTCATTCTATTGACAAGACGCTCCCGAGAGTGAAGATACGTCGAGTCGTCTTCGTACGCACTTGTGAAGGTGACTGTTACATCCAAAAACTGGGATCGCTGGCTTCCGATGCAAGCCGAAGGTGCCTGTTGCATCCAAAGATCGGAATGCTCGAGTCCCATCTCCGTTATATCGGAAGAGCCGCAGATCAGAATTGTGGTGCTCTCCTCTTTCTTAGGCTTTGGAGAGCTCTTCCTCCAGCTAGAGTGTGGTTGATCGCCCACCATTGTTATGCTCAAAATCGAAATAGAGCACAAATGCTGAGACTTTATTATGCGCCTGACTGAGATGATGAAGAGATGCACCTGGCTGAGACGCTGAAGAGATGCGCCTGACTGAGATGATGAAGAGATGCGCCTGGCTGAGACGCTGAAGAGAAGCGCCTGACTGAGACGCTGAAGAGATGCACCTGACTGAGACGCTGAAGAGATGCGCCCGACTGAGACGTTGAAGAGATGCGCCTGACGGATGATGCGCCCGGCAAGGGACGTATGGTAGTTTACTGCGCCTGGCAGTAGTCTTAGGATCTTTCTTTTTATAGAAGTTCTCCTTTATAAAGCCTTTCTTTGGACATGTAATAGACTTTCATATGAAATAAAAATCTTGTTTTAATGTCTGTACTTTTGCTGCAAGTACTTCGTTTGAGCTCCCTGGCGCATATAGTATTAAGCACACAGGAATTTTGGCCTATAGATGCGCCTGAAACTCTATGCTTCTACAAGACCCCCTTCAAAGTTTTCAAAACTTTTTGTCAAGTTTTGGAATACTTTGAATAAGAAGCATGGTGGTGTCCTCAATGGGGAGCATGACTGTTCGGGGCGTATGATTGCTCCGTGCTTCTGTGATGAGGCGCACGCTCCTCTCAGTTTTAAATATAAATGATAATGCTTCGGCATAAACGAAAAAAAGATTAATGATGATCTTTTGGATATCCGCCATTATCATTTCGCAGAACCCTAAGCGGTGGCTGACGTCACCCTTCATCGATTTCAGCGTTCGTCCAAGCCTACAAATAGTCGTCTGATGGAGAGAGAGTTCTTCCTCTCCTTGCTTTCTTCTTCTTTAGAATTCTTCTTTCAAAAAAAACCCCTAACTTCTTTTTACGAGATGGCTCCTAAGACTCCTCGTGGTGGTGTTAGCCGAGGACAAGGCCGGGGTAAGGAGTCGATTGAGTTTGACGAGGAGGATGCTCTTATCGTCACTGCGACTTCCGTCGACGTTCGACCAGCGGTGACGAGTTTGGGGCACACGGATGAGTTGTATCTTCTTGCTGTGCCCTAACTTCTTGTCGCTGAATCGCATGGACTTTTGTCCTGATGATGCGCTGAGGCTATTCCGTTGACGCACATGGGTTTAGGCCCTTATTATGCGCTGAGGCTATTCCGCTGACGTGTATGGGTTTAGGCCCAAATTATGCACTGAGGCTTCACTGCTGACGCACATAGGTTTAGGCCCTGATTATGCGCTGAGGCTTCATTGCTGACGTACATTGGTTTAGGCCCTGATTATGCGCTGAGGCTTCATCGCTGACATGCATGGGCTTGGGCCCTGATTATGCGCCGAAGCTTCACTGCTGATGCGTATGGGTTTAGGCCCTGATTATGTGCTGAGGCTTCACCGCTGACGCGCATGGGATTGGGCCCTGATTATGCGCCAGGATGCTGATGCGCCCCAAATGTCTTGTCTATAAAGCCTCTAATTTTTTCTTGATGTCCGACTTGCTTTTGATGTGTCAGTGTCGATGACTATCCCCTTGCTAAACGAAGTCCTTCTGGATGCTTCTCTTTGCCAGATGGGGGTTGACTTCAACGAGGAAGTTATTAACCTAGCGAAGGCTATTATCATGCTGAATCAGCCTCCCGAAAGAATGTTGCAAATCCAAGATCAGTCGCCTATTTTTCTCCAAAGTATGATGGAGAGCGGCAAACTGAAATCTGCTGAATCTGAGAATGTGACTTTTTTGAAACTGGCCTTTCTGTTTGGTGACTGCTTGATCTCCACTGAGGCGAAGATACTGAAGATCAAGGAAGACTGGTTCTTCACGGCAAAGGGCATGGCTCTGTACATACGGCAGTTTGAGCGTCAATTGCCACTGACAGCTTTCTATCGTTTGGCTTCCAAGAGGAGGATGCCATAGGAACTTACTCCTTCTCAAGGAGGGGCAGTGGGGGGTACCCTTCATATTTATATTACTTTGAATCAAAGGGATACCTTGACCTCCTCACGAGCCGGTACCTTGTACCATTGCCGAACTTTGCGCCCTGGAAGCATTTATAGTGATGTTCCTCCTGACACCTTCTCCTTTGATGCTTCGACCATTGCAAGTCGGATGCTAACATCGAAGGTTATGTATCCGAAAAGAGGTTTTTGGGTTGAGGGCTGGTGTCACCATGTGTCAAAGTGGGATGAGCTGACCCTTTGGATTTTGTCGAAGTTCAAGAATGAGCTCAAGGCGATTGGGCTGACTGCCGCTCTTCACGCCACCCAAGCAGGTGTCGACCTTAATCGACATATGTTTCTTGTTCTCCTAGAAATATTCAACACCCAGACTGGCACTTTCTTTACTCCGGTGGAGGAGTTGGGATTGGCCCTCCATGAGATGTATGAGGTGTCCAAGCTTCCCTGGGATTGGCCCTCCATTATCTGATGCAACGGAGGGATAAGGGCGGGTCACAGCCCCATGTAACTGCTTGGAGGGATTATGTCTTCAAGCAGGACCTGACGGACGCTTCCAAGATTCGGTTTGTAACTCCGCAGGGACTGAGTAATACAGAGGTGACCTCCGAAATGAGCCGACTAGGCGAGAAGATTCCTCGTTTAAACGAGAGTGGTGATGACGTATACAGTTGTTTTTGGCATTGCGTTCAAACGAGAGTGTTGACTGCATACTTGATGATATGGCTCCGGGACTATGTGTTCTCGGACGGATCTGGATCTGTAGAGAGAGTGAGCAGGAACCTCATTTTGCTAGCGGTAAAACTGGTTTTTGGTCGCCCTCTGGCTCTTCTTCCCGCGATGGTATATAACCTGCTATGGTGTTTGAGAAATTTTGCTGACGATGTGGTCCATGAAAGGGGCAAGCAAGAAAACTTTCCCCGAGCTGAGCTACCATTCCATTATCTGATGGGATGGTTGATTCTGCATCATCCAAATGTGATGAGCCCAGGCCCTAAAGATGATCATGTTTAAGGTGATGCCTTTATCCGTCGCTTCTGTAAGAGAAAGTGGCTGCACACCGGTGTTCCTATCTGTAGGAGGGTTTTATCTTATCTTCAGGGGTGGGAGATCACCAAGGTCAGTCCCATCTTCTTAGATTTTGAGGCTGACCAAGAATTGGAAGACTCCGGTGAGGATGCGATCGCCCTACCGACATGGGGGTTTCGCTGGTTGCAGAGTATTCGGCCTTCCCATTTAGTCTACCACAACAAGAATATGTGTTATCTGGAACTGTATTTGCCGAGCCGATTTGCACGTCAGTTTGGTTACACCCAGCTAATGTTGAGGAACCCCTGTAGTAGTCTGGGGTTTGTCGGGAGTTTACTGGATGGAGCCCAGGGTTGGCAATATTATAATGCCGGATGCATTGGAGTTCGTTTTACTACGCCAGTTCACAACCCTCGATCGCAGATATTGTATTCGGCTGTTAAATTGTATTGTGACATGAATACTGTGTCCTCTGAATATGACAGGGAGACTAGTTTCATCGTTGGCACTTAGCTAAAGGCAACGAACAACATGCTGGCGGTGGCCCGGTCATATTGTCCACCAGAGGTCGTAGGTTATCGGGCAACTGCTGCAGCATCAACATGGGGTACTCAGGAAGAGCCCCTAGCTGGAAAGTGGCGGGCTGACGCGGAGGCCGGTTCGTCTGTACCGAAGAGGCCGAGGAAGGAGACGACTCCGAAGGTGGGAGCTCCGGGAGTGCCACATGTAGCACCAACAGAAACAGCTCCCGCTGAGTTAAAGACGTCCTACATAGTCTGGATTTTTTTTTTATTTCTATGACTTATGTCCTCCCTTGTTTTGTAGGAGGTGCCGAAGAAGAAATCTTGGATTTCAAAATCGAGTATTAGTAGGCCGAAGGAGGTGGCGAGCTCTTCCGACGAGCGTAGTGCTCCGATTACAGCATCTCCCAGGGAGGGGAGCGCTGATGATGTCGCTTCTGTGGAGATTTTGATGTCTCCAGATTATGTTGGAAGGGAAGCTGAAGATGTACTAGCGCCACAGGTTGCTGAGGTCTTTCGGTTGGTCCATCAGTAGGGCAGCATGAAGCCTCGACCTGGAGTAGAACCGACTGTTAAGGGGGTGCCTGAAAGCGTCGGGACCCCAAAGGAAGTTATGGAAAAAGTCCTTCCACACGAGGAGAAAATGTGGAGCTCGTCTACTTCTGACGATGGCTCGCAGGAAAATGTTGATCCAGCTACCAGAGAGATCGCGTTTAGCGAAGACGTCTCTGACAAAAATGTGCCTACCGAGCTTCCTTCCGGTTGTGGTACCCAGGCGCTGGTCGTACACGAGACCTCGTGGCCAAGCCCTACCCCTGCCCCGAAAGTGGTGGTTGATGTGGTAGGGTCGGCGTCACTGCCGAGCCCTACACCCGTCCCTGTAGGGGGAGCTGATGCGAGTAATGGGATTCATTCTCTGAGCCCGGCTCCAAGGAATGTTGAACTGTCAGGGGCGGACCTTGTCTCTTCGAACGAAAGGGAGAGCCGCCCTGCCCTGGCCGGGGATAATACCATCAACCCGGATGTCGGGGGACCATCCATCATTGACTCTGATAAGGGCAAGGGCCCTGTGATGGAGGACACTCCTCCCACTCCTTCCACTTGGGGGACAATATTGCGTCCCTCACTAGCTTCCTCAGCTGGCAACGGAATTCGTACTGTCAGTAGGGAAGAACCTACTGACATTGAGGTTCCGGCTCCACGGCTCGTCGAGGGATCTTCCTCAACCTTAACGATAGCTCCTCCAACGCTTGTTATGACGCCTCAGGTGTTGGCAGACACGGATGAATATGTGCAGTTCGCTGTTGAGGCGGTATATAAGATGCTGCAGAAAGGCGTACCGATAGTGTTGAATGCAAACGGGAGTTTCGCGGTGGCGAAAGCCATGATGCTTCCTTACATTGGTCTGATACGTTCCCACCGGGGCCATGATCATATGGCTGAGATTCTGGAGGCGTCGGTGGTTGAGCTTCACCAGCACCTTTTCGAACTTCAGAGTATTCGGCAAAATAATTTTTCTGCTCTGATAGAAGCAGAAAAAGAGAAATTGATAGCTGAAGTTGAGTCATCTTATCAGGCCACGGTGGCCATCTGGGACCGCGAGGTGGCCGATGCTGAGGCTACGACGGAGAGACTATCTCAGTCCAAATAGGAGAAGGTGGAGCTGCGGGCCGCATTGGATGCTAGTATAACAGAGGTTACTGCCAAGATACGCCTCCTTGAAGACCAGCGAGCCCAACTTTTACTAGATGCTGTGCGAGCCCAGGCTGAGCACGTAGTGTCCAAGGAGAAAGAAACAACTTTTACCCGCCATCTTCTTTCTCTGACTTGCCAGCGGCAAGAGTTGGACGCCAAGTACGAGAATGATACTGCTCCTGAGGCTGTGGAGGTAATGCGTCAAGAAGCTGAACGCCGAGTCTTGGCGACCATGGGGACTCGGGCTGAAGACTTGAAGCATCGGATCAAAGAGCTTTCTGCCAATCCCAATGATGCTTAGGGATTGTAGTCTTTTTTTTTGGCAACTTTGCTGGGGATGTAATCCTTTACTTTTGAATGCAAAATAAAGAATTTTCTGGCGTGTTCATCTTTACTGTCATGAACTAGTGATTTGTGTAGACCTATTATCTTTTGCGCACCTTGGTTTTTAGGTACAGATAATAAGTTGTAGAGGACCGACATGTTTGCTCAGAGGTAATGTGGATGTGGCAAATATGGGGTTAAAATGACGGAATTTTCCTACTCAGAGGTGTTATGGACGTGGTAGGAGTGACTCTGGAAGAATACGCGAAACTACTCAGAGGTAATATGGACATGGAAGTTTTGCGATCAATGTACGGCAACGTGGGGGTTGTCGGTACGGGATGTTTACTCAGAGGTAATGTGGACATGGTAAACATGATAAGTAGCCCAATCCTATGTAGTGTAAGATTCTGCTTTGCAGGGTGTAGAGGAACAATCAGAGGTAATGTGGACATGGTTGTTCTTCTATTGGAGATAGAATGCCACGGAACAACTGGGTTTCGAAAGCATAAGATTTTATGAAAGGGATGTGTTTGTGAGCTCTGATGATCAGGTCCACTGATTTCCTTGCTAGGTAGAGATAGAAGTACATATCTGAAAGATGTCAAGGGTAGTACTTCTTTAGGAACTTTCCATTGATGGGCATCATGAACAAGTTTCCGTTTGGTCGGGCGAGATGGTAAGCACCGTTTGAGTATACCGTCTCTATGATGAAAGGTCCCTCCCACTTGGGCTCGAACTTTCCTGGTATTTTGTGAGTCAGCACCATCGGCCTCCTGACTGCCAAGACCAGGTCGCCTACTTGAAAAGTCCTTGGCTTGACTTTTTGTTGAAAGCCTGTGATATACGAGCTTGATAGAGTTCAATGCGCTGCTGAGCTAGGAGACGTTTTTCGTCAAGTGCCTCCAGTTCTTGCAGACGGCAGCGTTGATTGTCTTCTTCTGTCAATTAGTTTGTAATCGCTACACAGAGTGAGGGCATCTGGTTCTCGAGAGGCAATACCGCCTCGCTCCCATAGACTAAAAAGAATGGTGTGTTGCCCGTCGGAGTCCGTACTGTTGTATGGTAGGCCCACAGGCATTCATCGAGCTTTTCGTCCCAGTCGCGTTTATTGGATGACACGACCTTTTTGATTAGCCTGACGATCGCCTTGTTAAAAGCCTCAGCCAATCCGTTCGCTGCCGGATTGTAGGCGGTTGATGCCACATTCTGAATACGATTCTTGTCACAGAATTTGCTGAAAATGTGGCTGATAAACTATGGACCATTTTCGTAGATAATCCTACGAGGTACCCTGAAATGGTAGATGATATGATGCTTGATGAAGCTGATCACCCTAGAGCTTTTCACTTCCGTCAGTGGAACTGCTTCTGCCAATTTGGAGAAGTAGTCGGTGATGGCTAGGATGAAGCGGTGTTCCCTCGATGAAGGAGGGGTGATAGGTCCCACAATGTCCATGCCCTAAGCTTCGAAGGGCCAAGAGACGGCCGTAGGATGAAGTGGTTTCGATGGTGTATGGATAAAGTCGGCCAGAAGCTGGCAAGCATGGCACTTTTCAGCATAGTCGACGGTGTCGGCTGCCATGGTTGGCCAGTAGTAACCTATGCGTCGCAGTCAATCCTATAATTTAGGGCCAGGTTGATGAGTCCCGCAAGTCCCGTCATGAGCTTTCCGAAGGGCTTCGGCTGCTTCTTCGTTGGATAGACATCGAAGGAGAAGTCCATCGTAGGACCGTTGGGACAGCGTTTTAGTAGCTGTATCATAATAAAATCGAAGGAAACGCCTTCTGACCGAGACGGCTTCTTTCGGGTCTTCTGGAAGGATTCTATAGACCGCAAAGTCGATGAACGGGAACCTCCAGTCTCGGACATTAACACCGGCACTTGTCGTCATGGCATGGGCCATTTATGAGCATAGGTTATTTTTAGGACAAACCATGTCTGGACCAATTATCATAACGTAGTGTTGAGTTCCGAGAGGTGCTGCTTGTGAAGCTGCGAGGCCAGCCAGAGTGTCAGCTACCAGGTTTTGTAGCCGAGGTACGTGTTCTATACAGAACTTGGTGAAAGTTAAAATAATATTCAATGCAGCTTCATGGTAAGGAACCAGATCTTCATGATGAACTTCATACTGCCCTCGGATTTAATTAACGGTGAGTTTTAAGTCGCCATAAGCTTCCAGATGATCCACCCCCAGCTGTTGCGCCAGTTGGAGTCCCATGATGAGAGCGTTGTACTCGACAACGTTGTTGGAGCACGGCTCTGAAAGGGAGTAAGCACGCTGGATGACCAGCTGATCGGGGGAGACTAAGACCACCCCCACTCCTGTGATGACTTGGCTTTTGGGGCCTGTTCTCGAAGCACCATCGAAAAACACCCGCCAGACAGGGCTTTCTTCGGTGACATTTGATTCTTGGACCTTATCCGGGATGTCTTCATAGAGTCTGGAGGACTCTTGGATGGGGTGTGCGGCTAAAAAGTCGGCTAGGGCTTGACCCTTGTCGACTTTTTGTGGAACAAATACCATATTATACAGTGTCCACAGGATTGCCCATATAGCTAGTCGGGAGTTCAATGATCCCTTCGTCATCAGAACCCTGGGTGGATTGACTAGGGAGATGACATGAATTGTCTGGCCCAAAACGTAATGGCGATTCTTCTGGATGGCGAACACCAAAGCCAAACATTCCTTTTCGACTAGGTTGTACCGGTGTTCAGCCCCAATCATTGTCCTACTAAGGTAGTAGATAGCTTGCTCGTAGCCTGCATCGTTGTTCTGAGCCTGTCACGCCCCAGAACCAGAATACTGGAGAGCGGGGGCAGACATAGCCAGCTACATATATTGAAGTGGAAACCACCTCGATATACGGTCACAGCTGTCTAGATATGTGAGAGTTTTCTACAAGCTAACAGTCTCTTATGGTCATGAACAAGCCTAATGTCTCAATCACCATAAGTAAAGTCGCAAGATGTATGATCATTAAATGTACAATAATAAGGCGTCCCAAATATTACATATTCAGCTGATCATGAAGCTAGTCGTTACAAAATGTTAGGACTAGCAAGAGTTTCGTCATACATGATCAACCCTAGGATTTGTCAATCATGTTTACAGCTCGTAGGCAGACAGTAAGTAAAAGTGCTTCGAACTAACAGGTGCTCGTCGACTAAACGCCTCAAAAGAATAATTTTTACAATAGAGTGAGCGAAACAAAATAGAAAATCCACTCTTGGCCCGGATTCCGTCTAGTGTTCACCATTGGGCTGGAAGCTTGGTAGATCCTCGGAAGCTGCTCCAAAATTTGGTGACACAAAACCAGCTGGGTCAACCCCAGAAAGAGCAAGTGCCACAAGGGGGCCACGAAATAAGAACAAAAGCCAGCAATCAGCCCAGAAAATCTAATATTAAAACTAAAATTATGAAAACATGTCAGGATGATATACGACGAGATAACCATGGGACTATTCCGATAGCCAGGTTATAACCCGTAAACCAAATAAGGACCGGGGTTGTAACCCTTCGTCTGAACAGAACTTGGTTTCCCACCATTTATCGGCAAGATAATAATGCAAGAAATCAAGACAGGGAGCAATCTTGTACTGGATCAAGACATGGCTAGACTGGTTATACCTCATTCAATTAATCACGGCCAAGCAGATACTACGGCTTACTACTTTAACCAATTAGGGTTATCACAGGCCTAATTACTAACAAGATGCAATGAGATTGTTCCACAGCCACAAGCCCTGCAGACCATCCACGTTACCCAGGACGAAAGATTAGGGTTGAATTTAGGTGGGTACATCGTCTAGGAGACGCATGTACCCTAAGGAGACTTAGAGGGTGCAACACCTAACAGTGTGCTGGAAATGCGCCCTACCCGACGGCAGGCTACAAATCCCTGGAGCGCCCAGGTAACGGGATTGCCTGTAGCTGTGTCATCTCTTCATGACTACTGTGTTATTCTAGTTATTAGCCTTAATCCATTTTAGTAGGTATTCCTGACCGTGGTACTCAGGAGTCTCATCCTAGACATGATGCGAGACTGGACAAGTGGATTTAACAAGCAAGAAAGAACCACCCACGGTGTCAAGACAGGTCAAGCTAAGTTATCAGGTCATGTCAAGTCAGGAGAGCGCCGTCACGGGCCACTATCAAGTTATCAAGATAAATCATGTCAGGATACTTGTCAGGAGTGCGCCACGACGGGCCACTATCATGTCAGGTTGGTCATGTCAGGAGTGCACCACTACGGGTTACTGTCGTGTTATGCAAGTTCCTTGCCATACCAAGCCATGTACAATAGTCATTCCAAACATATTAAGTAAAATCAAGTTCATGACAAAAGGGTTATAGAAGAGCCAAGCTTAAAGAAATAAAACCAAAACTCCAAGAGCCAATGGGTTAAGCAAGGGTCAGAGGAGCAGCGTACGAAAAGTCACACACGCTGAAAGAGCTGCGTACATGAAAAGTCACGCACGTCAGAGAGCAGCGTGGGTGAAAATTCACGCACGCTACAGAGAGCTGCGCGGGTGAAAAGTCACGCACGCTCAAGGGAGCTGCGTGCGTGAAAAGTCACGTACGCTCAAGGGAGCAGTGTACGTGAAAAGTCATGCACGCTGAGAGAGCAACGTAGGTGAAAAGTCACGCACGCTACAGAGAGCAGCATAGGTGAAAAGTCACGCACGCTCAAGGGAGCAGTGTACGTGAAAAGTCACGCACACCAAGGAGTCACGCTTCCAACAGAAAGCGTACTCAAGTCTGCGTACGTAGCGCTAAAGAGCGCGCATAGCTCAGGGTGCGTAAGCTAAACAGCTCTGCACACACTACTCACTGTCTTCTCCAGACAGCAAGAACACCATGGCTGAACCCAAAGCTTCGAAAGCTCACAACTTGGCCATCCGAACTCCAAATCCGGATTTCCAAAGCTCCAACTTGGGTGAAACTGAATGCTCTTCCACATGGAAGCATCAAAACTCATAGAAAACCAACTAAAATAGATCAAAACATGCAAAAATCCGAAAATAGGAAGACTTAGATCTAGAACAATGGAGACTCCAAATCACAAAATGCCAAGAACTAATGTTGATCACCATGTCCTAATCTAGCAAAAGGACAAATAAAAGAGGGTTCTCATGTAGTGGCAAGATGCACTTGCCTAGGGTTGGGAGAGTTGTGGAGGAAGGAGAAGAAGAAGAAGGAAATTAATGGTGGAAGTTATGAGGAGAGAGAGTGGTAGGTGGGGGTTATAAAGAGTGTGAGTTGTGGTGGGTTGAGGGGTAGCATAGGTTAAGGTGATCCAATGCTTATTAAACCAAACCAAACCAACCCAAACCAATTAAAACCGAGTCATGACAAAAATCCGAAATACGAGAAATACTGAAATTCCACAAGATGAGAAAAAAATAAAAATATATGCCAAAATCCAGATACAAGTATAAATATGAAATACGGGTAATACGGAAAAAGAGGGTGACAGAGCCAACAAAGCACCGAGAGAATGATCCATGGCACGGACGTAGAGGAGAAATGGTTTGCCTACGACGGGTGCCACCAAGACTGGCGGGCTCGTCAAGTAAGCTTTGATATCATCGAAAGCTTTCTAGCGTTCTTCTGTCCAGATGTAGGAGACTCTCTTCTTCATGAGCTGGGTGAAGGGTTGACATTTTTCGGAAAGGTTTGCTATAAACCATCGGATGTATGCAAGACGCCCTTGCAGGCCTCGAAGTTCTCGGAGGTTCTTCAGAGGGTCTATGTCAATAATGGCTTTGGTCTTCTTGGGGTCGACATGAATGCCTTTTGTCGTGATAATGAAGCCCAAGAACTTTTCGCTGGAAACCCCAAGGAAGGATTTAGCAAGGTTTATCCTGAGTTGATGCGGTTGCATGAGATCGAAGACTGTCTTTAGGTCTTATAGGTGATCACCTTTGAGACGGCTCTTGACAGCGATATCATCAACATAGCACTCAACTGTTTTGAGTAGATGTTGACAGAAAATGGTACTTACGTCGCACCAGCATTCTTCAAACCAAAGGGCATTAGTGTGTAGCAGAAAACCCCTTTCGGAGTGCTGAATGACAAATATTTTACATCATTGGAGAATATTTTGATCTGGTTGTAGCTCGAGTACCCGTCCATGAAAGACATGCGTTCAAAGCCACATGTATTGTCAATCATCACGTCCGTGATTGGAAGTAGGAATTCGTCTTTCGGGCAAGCAGTATTGAGATCTCTGAAGTCGATGCAGACTCGTATCTTCCCATTCTTCTTGGTGACAGGGACGATATTGGCCACCCAATCCGGATGTTGCTCTTCACGAATGAACCCGCTGCTCAGGAGTTTGTCCACCTCTTGATCGATAGCGTTCATGATGTCAGGACGAAAACGTCGTTATTGTTTCTTTATAGGCTTAGCATCAGGTAAGATGTTAAGTCTATGCATCGCGATCTGGGGATCAAGTCTTGGCATATCTTTGTAGCTCCAGACGAAGACGTCGATATATTCTTTGGCCAATTGGACTAAAGACTCATGGTCTCTTTCCTTTAGGCTCTTGCTGATGAAGATAGGTTTGCAAGGAGACTCGTCACCAAGGTTGATCTGCTCGACTTCGTCTTCGGTAGGGAGTTCGCGTAATTCAAACCGAGACTCCTACTGCGCTCCTAGGCGTTGAGCCCAAGGTTCTTTCTCAAAGAATTTTGGTATTTGGTCATTGTCTTCATCCTCTCGAGATTGTACAGATGCCATGTTGACTGATAGCACCTTTCTGAAGACTGAGCCGATACTGGTATCGAAATCCCAAGTTGATGCTTCAGATGAATGAGAGTGCTCCACTTCTTCTACTTCTGAACTTTCTTGAGTTGTCGACGGCGTGACATAGCCCACCCCCCGTCGAGTACGATAATAGTAGTCCTGCAGCTTTCCTTTGGGTGTTGGGAGTCGGAGAGGAAGACGCCGTCCTTTGCCGTAGTTCAGGCCCTTATTGCTTTTCATATCGTATTCCATCTTTTGGATGAGGTACTTTGCTTTGTCCGTGTACCGATAGACTTGTATTCTGCTGGTATCTGATTCTGGCTCCAGTGGCGGGAGGTCTTGATGACGCTCGACTTTTTCGAAGATGATGGGTTCTTCGTCCCGGTTCCATGGTAGGACTATAAAATAGACTCCTTGGGATGGGACTACTTGATTTACATGATTGACGGTCGTTATTTGTGTTTGTAACTACCATAAAGCGTTATCTAGTATATACATGGCATTCCAACGTGGAAGACTAGAATAATTGAAAGACACTCTATTATTGATAAAACACGAGATTTTGTCTTGTGGGATTACATTTTCAAGAGAAGGTACATCTATATCAGCAGATATGTATTTTCCTAGCTCTTCATCCGTGAGCACTGGGGCTGGTTCGGGAGAGCTCATCATATATTTGACCTTAGGATCCGAGAGGGCTATGTAGGCCTTCTCTTACAGCTTGAGTGAGGCGGAAGATTGTGGAGGCTTGCCTTTAAGACGCACCTTCAGGGGTGCCTCAACTGCGCCTTCGGTGATCGGTGCCTTTTCTGTAGTTTTGCCACAAGGGGAGCCAACATTTGAGGAGGTTTTTCCTTGAGCCGTATCTTCAAAGGAGCTTTATTAGATGTTCTACCTAGAGAAGTCGGTGCTTTTCTAGGTAGCTTGATTGTCATGGGAGGCAGCATCTGAGGCAGTTTTCCTTTGAGTCAAATTTTCAAAGGAGCGTCGGGAATCGTCTCTGCTTCCACATCCGTCTCTGCCGCCGTTTCTGCTCCATCATCAGCATCATTGGCTTCTCCTTCATCGAGCGACTTATATAAGCTAGCATCGGTGAAGTAGGCTTCGACCCCCTTGAAAGGGTCAATGTCCGTAAACTCTGTTCGGATGATGTCGTTAGTGGACACATACTTCATACATTGGTAGAGTATGGACGGCACCACCATGTACTCGTGCAGCCACGGGCGACCCAGCAGGAGGTTGTAGTTGACATCGACGTCTATGACATAGCAAGTCACTTCGGTTCGGAGACTACCGATATGACATTTCAGTCGGATTTCCCCAGCGGTTCACTTTTGCTGGCATTAAAACTGCTGATTATAGTGTTGGAAGGCGCCAGATGGTGCATCGGGATTCCCAATCTTGAGAGCAGAGTCGTCGGAATGATGCTGAGGGAAGGCCCTGGATCAATCTGAATTTGCTTCACCTTAATGGAACCCACGTACCCTGTGTAATACAGTGGCCTGTTGTGCCGGTTGTGCTTGAGCATAATGTCTTGTTGGATGAAGGTTATGTTGGGGATGACCTCCTTCGCACAATGGCAGTACGCACATGTTGTTGGGAGATCCTCAGGCTGCTTAACCTGACTGATGAAGGACTCAGCATCCTTCAAGGCTTCACAGAGAGCTTCACAGGTGTCTTTGGAAAGACGAAGAAGCTCGAACAGAGATAAGCGGGCAGGAGTACCGGTATGTTGTGCCAGAATGTCGAAGTTGTGGGGCTTGGCTAGCCCCGAAGCATTTTCTCTTCGCAAAGGCTTGTCGAAACGGGCCTCTACGTGCTTTTGTTTATTGGCTGCTGGAGGTTTGGATGGGCCCTCTTCCTGGGCAGCAGGGGCGGTACAGGGGGGCACCACCTCGACGGCAGCTTCACCGGGTTGGGTGTTCTGCTATGAACGTGTTTGTACAGGAAGTGCCTCTTCCACGGAGGAAGAAACAATACGGCAAGACTTGATCTTCTTGTCCTTGATTTTGGAGGCAGAGCGTACCCCCGGTTGAGTAACTTCGGAGACGAGGTCTGGGTGAACCCATAAGATCTCTTCCCGAGATGTGGTGAGTGGGACAAGTCCACTCACATTGTCACGGGTAGGTGGTAGATTGACCACCTCCATTGTCGCCTTTGGGATGGGGACGATGCCATCTTGTGTCACGACCCGCACCCACTGTGAGGGTACGAGAACGTAACAACGCCCAGCCTACGTCGCAGTGTCGACGGTAGAACGCTGTTCTAGGTCAAGAACTATAAATAGCATAATATGAATACTCTCTATAAGGAGGCCAACACAGAGGTACCACTCAATCACAATCTAAGGTAGAATGTAGCACGATGAAATAGATAAAAAATTTTCAACTGAGGTACAACAGAAATGAAATACAAGTCTCAACATCTACTAGTCTCAATATCTCTAAAATATACAACTCTGGAAATAAGACAACAACTAAACATGAAAAAAGAACAGACTAAGCTAACTACGCTATGCAAGGGTGCCATCCTCAGCAGCTGCCTGAACCTCCCCAGGGGTCCAGGTCGCGAGTGTCATCTAGGCAAGCTCCAAGGTAAGGGGTGCAGGGTTCCTCATCATCCTCTGTAAAATTTTTAACAGGTCCAGTCAGGACGGGAGCGAGCACAATATATCTCACGCAGATCATAACATGTTAGAAAATATAAACGTGCAAGAGAGTGCGATACATGAAACTAAAAAAAGATACATGATGTAAATAGGAAGAGAACTGCAATAGAAATGTCTACTATAAGTAGAGAGCTACCAGTGACTAGTGATTCAGAGTACAAAGTCGACATGTGAACGGCTTGATTTGTATATGGCTATACTAAAGAGGTGTACATGGCTATTCTACTTTGGAATTGTTCACATGACTATTTATACTTCCCCAAGCCCCAATCAATACACAAGGATCCAGACAGGTTATATTACGCACATGATTTTCATATGAAGCCCATAGATGGGTATACATGAAGTATTCACGAGGCTCAGAGAACTGAGTGCACATGAATTCCACACGAAGGCCCACGAAGGGTGCACATTAAGTATAGGTTATACATGAGATTCATGGGAAACACGACCGATCATGATAGCACATGAAAGTACACAAGCAAGCACGAACGAGCATGAAGCACATGATAAACATGGATAACATGAGAGCGAGGAATACACGATGTACATGAAACACATGACACAATGTATCTGATGCTCCCGAGGGGGATAACATCTCAAGCAAGGATCCATATAGTATCAATCCGTGATAATGTCGTGACAGCATCAAATAAGGTAAACTAGAGCAGGAATATAATTTTAAACAAGTTATGACATGATCAAAGAATGTACTCGCCTGTATCTGAATGTCTGAAGTAAATGTACTGTCCGAGATGAGGCACCTGACTACTAGTTAGAGCAACACAAGTCATAAAAAGTCCAGAATGGTAATAAGATGCACTACAATGCGTTCTACATGAATCTAGGTCAATCTAGACCAAAATCAACTCTTAGTCAACTCTGGTCAACCCTAGAAGTCAAACTAGGTCAAACTAGTCTATACTAGTCCAACTAGTCCAATTTAGGTCTGACAAGACTATTCTAGGTTCACTAGGCTAGTCTAGGCAATATCATGCCTAAGACCAACCAAACCATAACATTACACACATTGATCTATTTTATAATATAACATAGAATTTCACATTAACACTAGCCTATAGGTTACTATATACATATCACCCACACATATATGTATCTAATATATATAAAAGTACAACACATTATATAATATATATGTAAGATATATACATATCTATGCATCTCATTATCTATACATGTATATATATACATGTAGAGAAGAAAAAAAAGAAATGTGTGGTGTACTTGTGTGTGTGTGAGTCAACATGGAGCTGTGTGCAAGGCTGAGATATATGGCATGTGTGTGTGACATAAGGAAATGTGTGTGAGTGTGAGAGGATACATGAGAGTTGTGTGTGTGTGTGTTAGTCATAGCAAGAGGGTTGCATTAAGTAAGGTATCTTAGCACAAGTACATGAATTATACATGGTAGCTATAAGTAGTGTTCATGCTTGCATACATATTTACATTCCTACAATATCACATTCTTACATTCATTTTCATATATTTACCATATACATACATGCCTATTCACATACTTAGATATGTATATATATATATATATATATATATATATATATATATATATATATATATATATATATATATATATATATATTGTGATAGAGAGGGCAAGGAAGAGGGCATGAGGAGTGGTGTCTATAAGAGTGTCCTGTGGGTGGCAGAAACATGTGTGTATACTAGTGTCAAGGAGTGTCATATACATATAGGCTAGTATATCCATATGCCTACATATATAATATATATATATATATAATCACACATCTACAAGAGAAAATATATATATATACATATATATGTATATATATGATACACACATATGTGTAATAAAGAATAACTTAGAAAACAAACTATAGGCTAATGAGTATAACATACAACCTATGTGTCCACATACATACATATACACATGTGTATAGAGAAGGGACACTAGTGCAAGTATCCAAGTGTATGTGTGTGTGTATTCTAGAGGATAGGGTGATCTGTGATTAGTGTCCAAGTGAGTGTGAAACAGTGAAAGAATATCTAGGTGTGTGTGTGTGTGACCATTGTGTCAAAACTTAGGTTCAACCCAAGCTAGGTGATAGCCTATACATAGCATACAATCAAATTCAGGTTTCATTCAGTTTTCACAAAACAGTCCACTTATCATTCAAAATAGTCCAAACAAATTAAACTCAGTTCTTGTGTGTATAGAGGTCTTGTGTATGGGTTAACAGGAAGTAAAGGGAAATTTCAGTCCATACAACTCACAACCCTATAGGACAGTCCAACCACTAATAGTAAAGCTGCTAAATCAGTTAAAAAGGGAAAGAAAACATCTCAGTTATTGTGTACACAGTATTGGGTTCAATACACTCTGAAATCAGAGTTCAAACAACCTATAATATCACATTTAAAATCACTCATCAGTCCCAAATGTAAATTCTCAGATTTTGAACCAAATCCACATCCAAACCATCCAAATTTCAACGTACAATTAGCAATCAACTAGGTGAACAAGTTAGAAGCTAGAAACCATGAAATTAACAGTTTATAATAGGTAAAAATCGATGACAAAATCCATTTAAAAAAACTGGAAATCTGAGTTGAAGGCTTGTATCAGGGAAAAATAGGAAAGAGGGGATTTCATCACAAATTCCAATTAAAACACCAATCTAATGGTTGGTACAGTATAGCCACATTACCCACGTGTCACACAAGTGGTTTGTGTCCACTAAAGTGGACACAAACGTGTCTAGTACAATAAAACCCAAAATTGGGTAAACTGGATACAGCAGACTTGGGCAGGCTCATGCGGGTGTGCACGCGTGTCGTGCACCCGACACAGGCCTTCCCAAGCCTCGTGCTCATGTCCCCACCTAGTCTAGGTATAGGTGCTCGTGTTCATGTGTCTGCATCGTGTCAATGCGTGTCGTGTACAGAGTTATAGGGCCATGCCAGTACGTGTTTACACAGTGCGCACAGTTCAGCGTTTTCCTCGTGCACGGCCAATATCTCCCAAACCCGACCATGAAATGGCATAAAATTTGGGGAGAGGGATGATAGATGATGCCCCTATGTCTCCACAAAATTTCGTGTCTAAAGAGTCAATGTCGTGTCCTGTAGGGACCCCGAGATGCAGGAGATCACCCAGGCCGCGCGCGAGCGTGTCCGAGTGCGTGTGCATGGTGTCCTAACGACACGACACAAGCACGAAACCAACTCAGAGCTACAGAAATGGACAAGCGACACAACAATGTAAATTTCTATTCTAATACAATTCGAAATTAACACAAAAAGTTTCACTGAGGCATTTTCACAAACACAAGGGCAGGACACTGATACGTATCCTGTTAGGACACGAAACGACACAAAAACCTGGGGATTCCTATTCCTATAGTTAGGTTAGGTCTAGGGCTCCCTATTCATGCCATTAAACCAGAATTCTATGGTGAAAGTAGAGAGTTACCTCTATGTATCACAAACCCTAAAAAAACTCAATGAGTGATGTTCTCTTGATGGTGAAACTCCTCCAAAGCTCTTCAAATCTGAGAACACTCATAACCAACAGAAAGTAGGAAGAATTTAAAACCCAATGCAATTTGTTTGGGTTAAAAAGGAATTAAAATGAATTAAATAGGAATTTCTATGGTTGGGGATTTACCTCCTCTTAAACTTGAGATCTATTTCCAAGAGAGGCTAACCCTAAATGAAGGAGGCATTAAATAGGGGTGGAAAACCCTAAGTTGGCTGCCATGGGTGGACTAGGATTGGTCTTGGGCTTAATTCATGGGCCTATGGCTTAAACACTAGGCTTTAAATTGCTAAGTCATAAGTCATTGACTTAAACCATAAGTCATGAACTAACTTCTCTTAAGTAATACTTCCTACCTTAAAACTAATTCCCAATGACTAAAAGTAGGTTAACTAGAGTTATGCTAGTGTCACCAACTAGGGTTAGTTCTAGGTTAGTCTACAAATCTCAACTAGTCATGACTAACACAACACATAGCAATATTTAATTAATATTAAAATCACACAAATTCTCATAAATCGTAATAAATTCAAATAAATCCTAAAATGCCCAAAATACCTTCTAGGCTATAATGTACTAGTCAAACATTCTAATCACCTGGCTAGGATCTAAGGTTACACTAGTTAAACACCAAAATCATAAGTCATGATCTAAAATAGTTTTAAAATAATTAAAAATTACCAAAAATCATATTATCATTTAAATATCATAATTAAATAAATTTAAATATAAAATTTCAAAATTACCCTTATTTTAGAAACTGGGTGTTACAATCCTACCCACCTTAGAAAAATTTCGTCCTCGAAATTAAAATGGTAGTAGTCCCTCTAGGTCAAACACCCCACAATCAAAGTCTCAAACATACCGTCAGATAATCATATGCGTCTGTCCAAAATCATGATACTCAGAATCTTCGTCATGCTAGTGAGCAAGGCTACGATAATCACAGAGTCCTCGACTAAGGCACATACCTCTAGAATCATGGTATTTAAAATTTTCGTATTGCCGCATGCTTGGCAGCAAAAACCTTAAATTCCCACACCCGAGAAATACGTCCTAAATTTGACTATATGTCCTCACTATGCCAGCTAACACGACTATCGAAGATTTTAGATTCCATAACTGGGTGACCTAGCCCATATGATTCATCTCAGAAGAAAATCAAACATAACACAAGAACAACAGGACAAAATTGATAAATCAACAAGGAGTAGAGAGAATCGAAATCTCAAGGCAGTTATAAGAGGCAACTGCAGAAATAGAATCAAGGAACGAAACCTGCAACTAGATCTCCAACGGCCTGAGCATCCTCGACTATCCTGGCAAAAGATCGCCCCCGCTGGCCTCCCCTGGCCTGCTGCTGATGCTGCATGTACCTCTGCTGCTGAGTTGGTAAGGGTAATCCCGTCTGCTGGTCTATCGGAGCCCTAGCACATGCACCCTGAACTGTCTGTCCTGATGACTCGGGGCACTCTATCAGACGATGATCGGATCCTCCATAAAGCAAATACCTGCCCAACCTCTTCCGGCATTCGCCCCAACCATGCCCTGGTCTCTTATAGAAGGGACAAATAATAACGAGCTGCTGCTCCGGGGCCTGCTGCTGCCTCTGTGGCTGCTGTGTCTGCTAAAGGGGTACACGGTCCCGAAACTGCCGCTGCTGAAGGTAGACCCTCGGCTGCTGATACTGATGCTGGAACTGCTGCTGAATCTGTAAACGGGGCACCTGCTGCTGAATCTGTAGGTGGGGCCTCTTAGCCGATCCCGCACTGCCACTAGCTCCTTGAGTATCTCGCATCCTCTTCTCCTTCAGCCCAAGATCGTCCTCCGCTGTCATGGCTCCTACCAGAATCTGCTCGAAAGTGGCATCGCGGTCGCTCTTGGTATATGACTTGATCTCTCCGATCAAACCCCTGCAGAACCTCCTCGCCTTCCCGACCTCGGTAAGATCCTCGATGAATCTGCTCAAATGGCTGAATTCTCCAGCGTACTCCTCAACGATCTGGTTTTCCTGAACCAAACTCTCGAACTGTGCCTCCAAAGCACGGAGTGCGGTATCGAGAAAGAATTTCTCCTTGAACAGTTTTTTGAACGCTGCCCAAGTCTGACCGGCTGTACCAACCCTCGGGTCCGTCTGGTACCAGGTACGGGCCAAGTCCTGCATCTGACTAGCGGCTGCCTCGATCTATAATCCTGCTGGTATCTATGCCAATCGAAATATCTTTTCAATGTGCTCTATCCAATCGTCAGCGTATATGATGCCCTCTGTACCCTTAAAGTCTCGGGGTCCCATCTTCTTGAAGGAATGGATGTCTGGAGTCCTCGGCTGATACGGCTGCATCTGGCCTCCCTGTGGCTGAGCAGCCACCAGCTCCACTATCGTCCTAACCAACTGGTGAGTATCTTGTATGCTCTGTCGGATATCAGCAGACTAGCTCTGCTGAATCTGTTGCTGAAACTCCATGAATCGCTGGAAGAGGGTAAACATCTGAGCCGTATCTACTGTCCTTGAAGGTATTTGCTGCTAGTACATATCTGGAATGACGGGAGAAGACCTCCGGACAGGTGGAGGTGCACTCCCAAAAGCTGCAGAAGCTCCTATGTGAGCAGAAATAGGGGGTGATGTGGTCCCAGCGTCCACGATCAGGCGAGGGGTGGTAGGCCTCTCACCAGCGTCTGCTGGGCCAGAGCAATACGATCGTGTCTCAATCACCATCCTGGAGACAGATCAAACAAGGAATCAATACTGAGATAGAATCGATAATTCAAGGGAGGACAGTCATCCAAGGAAGCAAATTTTCAACAGAAATTTAGATGGCAGGAATCCAGTTAAGAGTTTTTTCTAATGTGATTGAGTACCTCAAAAATATTCTAATCCTACTGCAGGCTGTAGTGGTACTCTAGTTCGAATACCACTACACAAACTTGACCGGCATGGGCCACAACTAAAAATATGTCACGACCCACACCCACTGTAAGGGTACGAGAACGTAACAACGCCCAGCCTACGCCGCAGTGTCGGTGGTAGAACGCTGTTCTAGGTCATGAACTATAAATAGCATAATATGAATACTCTCCATAAGGAGGCCAACACAGAGGTACAACTCAATCACAATCTAAGGTAGAATGTAGCATGATAAAATAGATAAGAAATCCTCAACTGAGGTACAACAGAAATGAAAAACAAGTCTCAACATCTACTAGTTTTAATATCTCTAAAATATACAACTCTGGAAATAAGACAATAACTAAAAATGAAAAGAGAACAGACTAAGCTAACTACGCTATGCAAGGGTGCCATCCTCAGCAGCTGCCTGAACCTTCCTAGGGGTCCAGGTCGCGAGTGTCATCTAGGCAAGCTCCAAGGTAAGGGGTGTAGGGTTCCTCATCATCCTCTGTAAAATTTTCAACAGGTCCAGTCAGGACGGGAGCGAGCACAATATATCTCACGCAGATCATAACAGGTTAGAAAATATAAACGTGCAAGAGAGTACGATACATGAAACTGAAAGAAGATACATGATGTAAATAGGAAGAGAACTGTAATAGAAATATCTACTATAAGTAGAGAGCTACCAGTGACTAGTGATTCAGAGTACAAAGTCAACATGTGAACGACTTGATTTGCACATGGCTATACTAAAGAGGTGTACATGGCTATTCTACTTTGGAATTGTTCACATGACTATTTATACTCCCCCAAGCCCCAATCAATACACAAGGATCCAGACAGGTTATGTTACGCACATGATTTTCATATGAAGCCCATAGATGGGTATACATGAAGTATTCACGAGGCTCAGAGAACTGAGTGCACATGAATTCCACACGAAGGCCCACGAAGGCCCACGAAGGGTGCACATGAAGTATAGGTTATACATGAGATTCATGGGAAATACGATCGATCATGATAGCACATGAGAGTACACAAGCAAGCACGAACGAGCATGAAGCACATGATAAACATGGATAACATGAGAGCGAGGAATACACGATGTACATGAAACACATGACACAATGTATCCGATGCTCCCAAGGGGGATAACATCCCAAGCAAGGATCCATATAGTACCAATCCGTGATAATGTCGTGACAGCATTAAATAAGGTAAACTAGAGCAGGAATATAATTCTAAACAAGTTATGAAATGATCAGAGAATGTACTCGCCTGTATCTGAATGTCTGAAGTAAATGTACTATCCGAGATGAGGCACCTGACTCCTAGTTAGAGCAACACAAGTCACAACAAGTCCAGAATGGTAATAAGATGCACTACAATGTGTTCTACATGAATCTAGGTCAATCTAGACCAAAGTCAACTCTTGGTCAACTCTGGTCAACCCTAGAAGTCAAACTAGGTCAAACTAGTCTATACTAGTCCAACTAGTCCAATCTAGGTCTGACAAGACTATTCTAGGTTCACTAGGCTAGTCTAGGCAATACCATGCCTAAGACCAACCAAACCATAACATTACACACATTGATCTATTTTATAATATAACATAGAATTTCACACTAGCCTATAGGTTACTATATACATATCACCCACACATATATGTATCTAATATATATAAAAGTACAACACATTATATAATATATATACATATCTATTCATCTCATTATCTATACATGTATATATATACATGTAGAGAAGAAAAAAAAAGAAATGTGTGGTGTACTTGTGTGTGTGTGAGTCAACATGGAGCTGTGTGCAAGGGTGAGATATATGGCATGTGTGTGTGACATAAGGAAATGTGTGTGAGTGTGAGAGGATACATGAGAGTTGTGTGTGTGTGTGTTAGTCATAGCAAGAGGGTTGCATTAAGTAAGGTATCTTAGCACAAGTACATGAATTATACAGGGTAGCTATAAGTAGTGTTCATGCTTGCATACATATTTACATTCCTACAATATCACATTCTTACATTCATTTTCATATATTTACCATATACATACATGCCTATTCACATACTTAGATATGTATATATATTTATATATATATATATATATATATATATATATATATATATATATATATATATATATATATATATTGTGATAGAGAGGGCAAGGAAGAGGGCATGAGGAGTGGTGTCTATAAGAGTGTCCTGTGGGTGGCAGAAACATGTGTGTATACTAGTGTCAAGGAGTGTCATATACATATAGGCTAGTATATCCATATGCCTACATATATAATATATATATAATCACACATCTACAAGAGAAAATATATATATACATATATATGTATATATATGATACACACATATGTGTAATAAAGAATAACTTAGAAAACAACCTATACGCTAATGAGTATAACATACAACCTATGTGTCCACATACATATATATGCACATGTGTATAGAGAGGGGACACTAGTGCAAGTGTCCAAGTGTATATGTGTGTGTGCTCTAGAGGATAGGGTGATCTGTGATTAGTGTCCAAGTGAATGTGAAACAGTGAAAGAATATCTAGGTGTGTGTGTGTGACCATTGTGTCAAAACTTAGGTTCAACCCAAGCTAGGTGACAGCCTATACATAGCATACAATCAAATTCAGGTTTCATTCAGTTTTCACAAAACAGTCCACTTATCATTCAAAACAGTCCAAACAAATTAAACTCAGTTCTTGTGTGTATAGAGGTCGTGTGTATGGGTTAACAGGAAGTAAAGGGAAATTTCAGTCCATACAACTCACAACCCTATAGGACAGTCCAACCACTAATAGTAATAGCTGCTAAATCAGTTAAAAAGGGAAAGAAAACATCTCAGGTATTGTGTACACAGTATTGGGTTCAATACACTCTGAAATCAGAGTTCAAACAACCTATAATATCATATTTAAAATCACTCATCAGTCCCAAATGTAAATTCTCAGATTTTGAACCAAATCCTCATCCAAACCATCCAAATTTCAACATACATTTAGCAATCAACTAGGTGAACAAGTTAGAAGCTAGAAACCATGAAATTAACAGTTTATAGTAGGTAAAAATCGATGACAAAATCCATTTAAAAAAAACTGGAAATCTGAGTTGAAGGCTTGTATCAGGAAAAAATAGGAAAGAGGGGATTTCATCACAAATTCCAATTAAAACACCAATCTAATGGTTGGTACAGTATAGCCACATTACCCACGTGTCACACAAGTGGTTTGTGTCCACTAAAGTGGACACAAACGTGTCTAGTACAATAAAACCCAAAATTGGGTAAACTGGATACAGCAGACTTGGGCAGGCTCGTGCGGGTGTGCACGCGTGTCGTGCACCCGACACAGGCCTTCCCAAGCCTCGTGCTCATGTCCCCACCTAGTCTAGGTATAGGTGCTCGTGTTCATGTGTCTGCATCGTGTCAATGCGTGTCGTGTCCAGAGTTATAGGGCCATGCCAGTACGTGTTTACACAGTGCGCACAGTTCAGCGTTTTCCTCGTGCACGGCCAATATCTCCCAAACCCGACCATGAAATGGCATAAAATTTGGGAAGAGGGATGATAGATGATGCCCCTATGTCTCCACAAAATTTCGTGTCTAAAGAGTCAATGTCGTGTCCTGTAGGGACCCCGAGATGCAGGAGATCACCCAGGCCGCGCGCGAGCGTGTCCGAGTGCGTGTGCATGGTGTCCTAACGACACGACACAAGCGCGAAACCAACTCAGAGCTACAGAAATGGACAAGCGACACAACAATGTAAATTTCTATTCTAATACAATTCGAAATTAACACAAATTCTAATTAAAACACCAATCTAATGGTTGGTACAGTATAGCCACATTACCCACGTGTCACACAAGCGGTTTGTGTCCACTAAAGTGGACACAAACTTGTCCAGTATAATAAAACCCAAAATCGGGTAAACTGGATACAACAGACTTGGACAGTCTCGTGCGGGTATGCACGCGTGTCGTGCACCCGACACAGGCCTTCCCAAGACTCGTGCTCGTGTCCCCACCTAGTCTAGGTATAGGTGCTCGTGTTCATGTGTCTGCATCGTGTCAATGCGTGTCGTATCCAGAGTTATAGGGCCATGTCAGTACGTGTTTACACAGTGCGCACAGTTCAGTGTTTTCCCCGTGCACGACCAATATCTCCCAAACTCGACCATGAAATGTCATAAAATTTGGGAAGAGGGATGACAGATGATGCCCCTAAGTCTCCACAAAATTTTGTGTCCAAAGAGTCAGTGTCGTGTCCTGTAGGGACCCCGAGATGAAGGGGATCCCCCAGGCCGCGCGCGAGCGTGTCCAAGTGCGTGTGTACGGTTTCCTAACGACACGACACAAGCACGAAACCAACTCAGAGCTACAGAAATGGAAAAGTGACACAACAATGCAAATTTCCATTCCAATACAATTTGAAATTAACACAAAAAGTTTCACTGAGGCATTTTCACAAACACAAGAGCAGGACACTGATACGTGTCCTGTTAGGACACAAAATGACACAAAAACTTGGGGATTCCTATTCCTATAGTTAGGTTAAGTCTAGGGCTCCCTATTCATGCCATTAAACCAAAATTCTATGGTGAAAGTAGAGAGTTACCTCTATGTATCACAAACCCTAAAAAAACTCAATGAGTGATGTTCTCTTGATGGTGAAACTCCTCCAAAGCTCTTCAAATCTGAGAACACTCATAACCAACAGAAAGTAGGAAGAATTTAGAACCCAATGCAATTTGTTTGGGTTAAAAAGGAATTAAAATGAATTAAATAGGAATTTCTAAGGTTGGGGATTTACCTCCTCTTAAACTTGAGATCTATTTCCAAGAGATGCTAAACCTAAATGAAGAAGGCATTAAATAAGGGTGGAAAACCCTAAGTTGGCTGCCATGGGTGGGCTAGGATTGATCTTGGGCTTAATTCATGGGCCTATGGCTTAAACACTAGGCTTTAAATTGCTAAGTCATAAGTCATTGACTTAAACCATAAGTCATGAACTAACTTCTCTTAAGTAATACTTCCTACCTTAAAACTAATTCCCAATGACTAAAAGTAGGTTAACTAGAGTTAAGCTAGGGCCACCAACTAGGATTAGTTCTAGGTTAGTCTACAAGTCTCAACTAGTCATGACTAACACAACACATAGCAATATTTAATTAATATTAAAATCACACAAATTTCCATAAATCGTAATAAATTCAAATAAATCCTAAAATGCCCAAAATACCTTCTAGGCTATAATGTACTAGTCAAACATCCTAATCACATGGCTAGGATCTAAGGTTACACTAGTCAAACACCAAAATCATAAGTCATGATCTAAAATAGTTTTAAAATAATTAAAAATTACCAAAAATCATATTATCATTTAAATATCATAATTAAATAAATTAAAATATAAAATTTCAAAATGACCTTTATTTTAGAAACTGGGTGTTACATCTTGTGCTGTGGTTCGCGGTCAGGTGCCAAATTGGAGCGACACCAGGTTAGCCGAGACTGTTTTCTTCTCGTAGTCGACGGAGATGACATTCGCATTGATCATGCACTGGATGTAGTTCTTGAGGACGTAGCAGTCCTGAGTTGGATGTTCAAAAAATCGATGGTAGTGACAGTACCTCGGATTGTCAACTCTTCCCACCTCGTCGGGACGCTTCGGGTCCGGTAATTTAATCTTATCACCCTGCTTCAACATCTCGAAGAGTTGCAAGGTATCTTCATCATTGAAAGAATAGACCTCTTTTGGCCTCGGTGTAAGCGGAGGCTTCTAGGTAGGTGGTTGTGCGTTTTTATAAGTATTGACAATCAACGCCTGCTTTTCCTTCACCTCACGTCTAGGGTTGCTGGTAGTAGGCCATTTTCCCTTGTCTTCAAAGGCAGGAAAACTGACTCCCAGAAGGCGGGTACTATATGCCTTCTTTTCAGCTACTTCGGCCTCAATAATCAATGAGCTCCAGTCGGGCGAAGGAGTAGAATTGAGCCAGAGCTTAACTACAGGAAGCATGTTCATGCTGCAGGAGGAGAGGAGTGCATGTTCTGGCATACCCGGGGGCAGTCTGTAGCAGGCTTATCGGAATCGTTCGATGAATGCTCGAACCGTTTCTTTTTTCTTCTGATGTACCTCTATAAGGGACGCCATCATCATGTCTTTCCCTCCGTCGTAGAAACGATCGAGGAAGAGGCATGTCAAGTCATCAATAGAGGATATAGAGTTGTCAGGAAGACTGCAATACCTGTCGTAAGCCACTCCTTTCAATGCCCCGACAAATAGGCTGGTGAGTAGCGCATCTTCCTTCAGAAGATGTCCCATTTGAGACTGGAAATACGTCAGATAACGGCATGGAGAGTCCTTCTCGTCGTATGGCATCAAAGTTTATGGTTTATACTTGGGAGGATGCACCACTTTGTTCCATTCGAGGGGATAAGTTTGTGGGATACCCATCTTATGGCGCTCCTCCTGTCTATTCTTTGACTCGAAGCGTTCATGCAAGTCCCTCATCATCTCAACCATGTCCTACGTAGAACTGGGAGTCAGAGAAGGTGGAACAGTCTGGAGTTGTACATTTGAAGTTTCTGATACACGAGGTGCTTCGCGGCAATCGGTATTCAAGAATGCCCGTTGAAGGGGCACACTTGATTCCCCGTTGGCTCCTGGGTCAGGATTGATGGAAGGTGCTCTGGCCAAAGCTGACCGTATCTCGAACACTGCTTGAGTCAGTATTTGTATGGAGGCAGAAAGGGTTTTGAGTCCTCCCTCCAGAGTATCCATGCGCTGAACGAGGTCTGCTGGTGGAGCATCTGACTTCGTATCACCACCTCCCGTCATGTATACTGTCATGACGTGACTGGAAGTGGATGGATCGGTTGAAGCTTCACTCTTAGCCTCGCTCTCCTTTAGAAGAGTCACTTCTCCTGGAGTTTCATCCTGGCTACCCGCAGTTATGCTCAGGAGGATATCATCATCTTCGGGAGGAGAATCAACAAGGGCTTGAATACCCCCAGCTATTACTTCTTCCAAAATCTTCTTTCTCGCCCGGGTGCCTTCAAATACTCCTGAGGACGGGACAGTCACCTTGGTATTCCTCGGCTGGCTCTTGGATGAGGACGAGGAGTTGTCTGTTGTTTTTCGGATTGATGAGGAGTTAGAGACTACGTTGCAAGAAGCAACCTTCAGTTTCGACTTTTCTTCAATCGACACCTTCTTCCCGATGTAACGTCGGAAGGGTGTTGACGATTGCTGTCACGCCCCACTCCCATAGGAGCGATCGTCCTCGCTAAGGCGTGATATCGTACGAGCCTAGATTGCACTCGTACAAGGCAGTTCCATAACGGTCGATTACATCGGCGACGACAGGGTCGTCGCACAGAAGTCCTAAGCAGAAACATTGAATGCGCAGCAAAAATTTAGAACGAAACACAAGTTATTCAAAAGAAGCTTTTTATTGATATTGAAACAACGGTTACATTAGAGGCGCAAGGCCAAGATTACAATCACTCAAATACACTCATCTCATATTATAAATCACTCAGCTCTCTCTCATCTTTCGATTACACTGCTTGAGCCAGCGGAAGCCTCGGAAGGCAATGTCCATACATTATGTCCCGTATAAGTCTTGAGTCCATGCGGCCGCACGCTTCGAATCGTCGAGGAACTCCGTGCCTCGACGCATCCAAGCGAGCTCCGTGCCACGAGCTTCTACATGTACCTGCACATGTAAACTATATGGGTGTCAGTACTCAACTGTACTGGTGGAGTGAGCTCCTCGCCCACCCATATGAAACCAACACGTTTATTTTACTTTTATGCCATACAATTCCCTTTACGATTGTCTTTCTAGTCTTGTCTTAGGATTAATTTTAGGACGTAGGCTCTCGGCCTATTTAGTGTCATTAGACCGTCTCCGTGCTATTGCACTGAAATACTTCCTTATCCTTGCCTCTAAACCGTTCTCGTGCTTACAACGTCAACGCACCAGCTCATACTTGTCTTTCGTGCCATACTCTGGGACGTAACGACTCGGTCGTGCCCTGAACTCGACTCGTGCATCAATATTTCTGAGGCAGTGCCTCATCACTAAGTCTTGCCTATACTTGTGTTGGGACGACGCAGCCGTGCCTCACATTTCGAGGTCGTACCCTGCAACTTAACATAACTTAACCAACTTGCCCTACGGCCCTTTCAGACATAACTCAAAATGTATAACCCAACTTGTGGAACCGGTGTTGAAAACTCAAGTACGACGCCATATCTCGTAGCAAAACACATGTCTTTACGTATAACCAATCTTCGGCTCATATTACCTTGGTACATACCGTGCACGCTTTCCACAACACATCGCATACCGTGCTTACGCTTCTTTTGTTACGATCAACACCGTGCATGCGGATTCTCCGCGTAGCACGCCAAATATCTATATGAAAGGCCACTGGCATGATAAGCCATCACGGACATAGCTCAGGTAGGCGACGGGTCCTTCGATGCCGGTAGCGAGCCCCATGGAAAGCCCCCGAATACCCTCATGCAATGAATCGTGCTCTGCTATAATGTCTACCCCCTAGGATTACTGGGCTCGGTGCCCCAGCGTATAACCAGTCTAGGCAGAAATGCTTGTCGACAAGGTGTCCAATGACCACGCACATACGAGACATCTAGACTCACGTAAATGCATGGCCTAATTTGTTGGTACGACTGGAACAATACTTAGCAATACGTGCTCTGAACCACACTTTGCGTAACGTATATTGGGACCGTGAGACTCCCAACCGAGGGACCGCCTCATACTTCTTAACATGGATAGGAACGCATGACTCCCAACCGAGGGACCGCCTCGAACATCTTAACGTGGATAGAAACGCGAGACTTCCAACCGAGGAACCGTCTCCAACATCTTAACGTGGATAGGAATGCGAGACTTCCAACCGAGGGACCGCCTCGAACATCTTAACGTGGATAGGAACGCGAGACTCCCAACCGAGGGACGGCCTCGAACATCTTAACGTGGATAGGAACGACTCACACTCCAATGTATTCCATACGACACTATCGTCCAAGTCACACTCTATGTGACGAGCCTTAAGACCGTGGAAACGAATGGCTATATTGCAGCCGTAGAACCGTGGGATCGTGCATCTACTCAACTTGAACAACCAAATTCTTTGGGTGCCTAAACTCATGCCTAAGCCGTGCGATACAACTTAGCTTGTGGGGCGATCAAGGCTACGCCGAGCCTTGTATTCAAGGAAATGTGCATGCTTTATCGAGCATCTACGCGGGCGATGTCTACAACTTAGGCTAACTCATAGTTTGTGACGAATACCAACTTTTCTTCTCCCAAGCCACGCGACGAAGGACCGAGTGTCATTTTCAAAGCACGCCATGCACCCACTCTAATCCGACCGTGGGACGTTTTCCATGTTCTAAACTCGATTCGATCCGTCGGGATAATTCCCTTTAGCTATGTGGATTCATCTATTTTATTATTAAGCCTACTTGTGCAAGTTGAAAACACACAATTTATTATGTAAAGGCTAAGATGAGACAAGTTCACCGAAACTACCCTACCTGAGCAATATCTTCGAGGCGCAGTTGCAATGGCCAAGTTCGAACGCCATCGACGTTCCAATTCCTCCGATTGACTTCGCGGGACGGGGCACTACATCATACACCACTCAGAAAAAGTTTCGTCCTCGAAACTTACTGAGTACACTTATCAGCTTATAACTTGATCCAATATCCTACGTTTCTTGCACACACTACACCTATGTGTTCCCTCAATCCGAGCCACGCTCGTGCTTATCGTTAACTTAGTCGTAAGGTACACCAACTGATCAACCAACATTCAAACTCGTCTCAATTCAATGATCATATTACCATCAACATTTCTTTGAAACTCACGATTTCAAAATCCTCGACACTTTCTCGTTCCTCAAGTCTCACTTGATTCAACGTATCGCTTAGTTGGATCGTGCACATATTCCAGGCGTCTCCAAAATACTTGCATTTTAGCCAAGCCTCATGATAGAGAATCCGCCATCACCACTCGAGTCGGATCGTACACATATTCGGGCGTCCCTGATATACGTGCATGTCAACCGAGCCTCGCGAGTGGTGCCCCCACTATTTCCTATCGCTTCGCACTCGAATGTCTGCCTAACCGCTAGGCTATGTCTTTCCGTCAGTACTGGAATCAAAGTTCCCAATAATGATATCAACACTGACCCCATCCTTAGGTCAAATCAAATCGATGGTATGGGATTTTCTATCCCAGCTCGCATCACTCCGATTTCTAAACATTGAGCATCGATTCCCTACGCACATCCCAACGTTCGTCGCACGGGGTCTGAGTCGTTCGATAAAGCCATCCTACGATAACTCACGTTTCAACCAATCCTCGATAAGAACATATCGCTCGTTCATGAAGCCGTATTCGCATCGTCTATCTCTTTGAACACGTTCGACATTAGTTCGCCTATAATTCATTCTCAAATCAAGCACGCTATGACACAATTCATCTATAAACCATAATTCACATTTCACGTTTCCAAAATTTATCTATTCCAATTCACGTAATCAATCATAATATCGTCTGACTTAACAATATACTGCACCCCGATCTCATGCGAGTTAGATTATCCACGGTGGGCACGAATCACCATGTACGCTCCCGCGAGATAATCCTTCTCATCGGGACGTAACTCTTATTTTGTGGACTAGTTCATTCTCGATGCGCAGATTGAAACTACTCAATCCTCAAGTTTCAATCATTCGTCAATTATAAGTCCTACAAATTCTCGAGTTCATCTTCGCATCAAGCCAACAAGTTGAGACAATCAAAGTTGCTGCATCCTACTTTTTTGAGTTCGATCATTCTCGCGACATGGATCACCATGTCAGCGCTCATGCAGAACGATCGCCCCAAATCCAACGCAACGCATGTGTGAGGCTATAGTTGCACTCGCGCAAGACAAGATCGTCGACGTTGTGGCTATCAACGTAACCATCAAGACACGATCGCTTTCACCCAACATTCATTTCAACCAAAGTCCTAAGTATTGCATCCATTCAGAACGATAACACTTGCACGATCGTCATTCACCGAGTCAGAGTACCCCCGAGTTAGTGTATATCATCTTTGATATGCCTCAATACCATCGACGATATACGTAACCTGACAATCTTCTTTTGTAACGAATTCTGAGTCGTGCGGATGATGCTATTGTCTGACTGGATAATCTCCTCGACATGCAAATTCAATTTCGATCATTACCCCTCAAATCGTTCACAACATCAATTTCTTCAACCAAAATTCACGTATCATTTATCCGTCTATCTTAAGTCATCAACTAACATATTTCTTCAATTCGCATCATTCTTTGTTAACTCAAACCATCAAGCAACATTGATTTCAATCCTCAGAGTCATGCTCGTAACATTCGAATCAAACTTTTTCATGCACGATATCTTCCCATCGTGCTAACTTTTCGTATACGATCCGTATCAATTTCTTCAATCAAGTTATCCATCCGCTACACCTTAACTTTTCCTTGATTCGATTTCACCTACTCAATTGTTTTTGCATTTCATACACGTACAATCCTCAATCTTTTGTTCGAATGATTTCCAAGACAGACCATACACCACTCAGGATTCGAGTCATCCAATCTAGTCCAAATCACGTTGCTATGACATGTTTCAGAGTCGTCTGACGAATCTCTAGCGTAATTGCTCACATCGTATCGACGTACTAAGCCGTTCGCACTATTTCTCAAAATCTAAACCAATCTTTCGTGTACGTCTAAGCGTTAGTCCGATAGCATTTCTATCGATATACACTCTAAGTGTATCTCCGTTCCCGACCGAGCTATACTTAATATTGCTCGCGACTCGTTTGCACCAACAGTCGAGGTGCACAATATGCGGCACAACTTAGCCAAAAGGCCGTGCGCATAACCATCCCGTATGGACTATACTTCGAGTTTTCATGCTCATTTGCTAATGTCGACGTAGGACTCGTTAGGCACGCACACGATTTGCTAACTTTAGCATGTGTTTTCTTTCAACTCAAGGTCGGCACCGTTCGGCCCAAAGGCCTACCGATGCGTTCGATTGAACGCTTGTACGAGCTTTCAAAAATATTAGACTTATTGTATGGACATCCCGTAGGACAATTGAGAGAGCGCACCAACGATATCAACTTGCGGAACCAACACTTCAGAGTTTGCGAAAACAACGGAGTTAAAGAATTCAATCGGTAGTCCAAGGACGTAAAGCCGTGCTCTGGTACCATTATGTCACGCCCCACTCCTGTAGGAGCGATCGTCCTCGCTAAGGCGTGATACCATACGAGCCTAGATTGCACTCGTACAAGACAGTTCCATAACGGCCGATTACATCGACGGCGACGGGGTCGTCGCACAGATGTCCCAAACAGAAACATTGAACACACAACAAAAATTTAGAACGAAACACAAGTTATTCAAAAGAAGCTCTTTATTGATATTGAAATAACGGTTACATTGGGGGCACAAGGCCAAGATTACAATCACTCAAATATACTCGTCTCATATTACAAATCACTCAGCTCTCTCTCATCTTTCGATTACACTGCTTGAGCTAGCGGAAGCCTCGAAAGGCGATGTCCATACATTATGTCCCATATAAGTCTTGAGTCCATGTGGCCGCATGCTTCGAATCGCCAAGGAACTCCGTGCCTCGACGCATCCAAGCGAGCTCCGTGCCACGAGCTTCTACCTGTGCCTGTACATGTAAACTATGTGGGTGTCAGTACTCAACTGTACTGGTGGAGTGAGCTCCTCGCCTACCCAAACAAAACCAATACGTTTATTTTACTTTTGTGCAATACAAGTCCCTTTACAATTATCTTTCTATTCTTGCCTTAGGATCAATTTTAGGATGTAGACTCTCGGCCTATTTAGTGTCATTAGACCGTCTCCGTGCTATTGCATCGATATACTTCCTTATCTTTGCCTCTAGACCGTTCTCGTGCTTGCAACGTCAACGCACCAACTCATACTTGTTTTTCGTGCCATACTCTGGGACGTAACGACTCGGTCGTGCCATGAACTCGACTCGTGCATCAATGTCTCTGAGGCTGTGCCTCATCACTAAGTCTTGCATATACTTGTGTTGGGACGACACGGCCGTGCCTCACATTTCGAGGTCGTGCCCTGTAACTTAACATAACTTAACCAACTTGTCCTACGACCCTTCCAAACTTAACTCAAAACGTATAACCCAACTTGTGGAACCGGTGTTGAGAACTCAAGTACGACGCCATATCTCATGGTAAAACACATGTCTTTACGTATAACCAATCTTAGGCTCATATTACCTCGGTGCATACCGTGCACGCTTTCCATAACACATCGCATACTGTGCTTACGTTTCTTTTGTTACGATCGACACCGTGTATACGGATTCGCCGTGTAGCACGCCAAATATCTATTTGAAAGGCCACTGGCATGACAAGCCATCGCGGACATAGCTCGGATAGGCGGCGGGTCCTTCGATGCAGGTAGCGAGCCCCATGGAAAGCCCTCAACTACCCTCACGCAATGAATCGTGCGCTGATATAACGTCTACCCCCTAGAATGACTGGGCCCGGTGTCCCGGCGTATAACCAGTCTAGGCAGAAATACTTGTCGATAAGGTGTCCAATGACCACGCACCTACGAGACATCTAGACTCACGTAAATGCATGGCCTAATCTGTCGGTACGACTGGAACAATACTTAGCAACACGTGCTCTGAACCACACTTTGCGTAACGTATATCGGGACCGTGAGACTCCCAACCGAGGGACCGTCTCATACTTCTTAACGACTCACACTCCAATGTATTCCATGCGACTCTATCGTCCAAGTCACACTCTATGTGACGAGCCTTAAGACCGGAGGAACGAATGGCTATATTGCAGCCGTAGAACCGTGGGACCGTGCATCCACTCAACTTGAACAACCAAATTCTTTGGGTACCTAAACTCATGACATAAGCCGTGCGATACAACTTAGCTCGTGGGGCGATCAAGGCTACGCGGAGCCTTGTATTCGAGGAAACGTGCATGCTTTATCGAGCATCTACGCGGGTGATGCCTATGACTTAGGCTAACTCATAGTTTGTGACGAATACCAACTTTTCTTCTCCCAAGCTACGGAACGAAGGACCGAGTGTCATTTTCAAAGCACGCCGTGCATCCACTCTAATCCGATCGTGGGATGTTTTCCATGTTCTAAACTCAATTCGATCCGTCGGAATAATTCACTTTAGCTATGTGGATTCATCTCTTTTATTATTAAGCCTACTTGTGCAAGTTGAAAATATACGATTTATTATGAGAAGGCTAAGATGAGGCAAGTTCACCGAAACTACCCCACCTGAGCGATGTCTTCGAGGTGACGTTACAATGGCTAAGTTCGAACGCCGTCGGTATTTCAATTCCTCCGATTGACTTCGCAGGACGGAACACTACAATTGCAGTCGCTGGAACACAGACTGCCTTTATGGTATGACTGCTGTCTTACAACAACAGTTGATGGTGACCACGACACAGGTGTGCCCTGTGAAGGGCATATTATGGTTGTCGGTCGACTCTCCTGATCGGCCCTTGTGAATGATCACATTACGCAAATCTTTAGAGGAGAGTGCCACCTTTATACCCCCATCAGGCGCATGGCAAGGCCAAGCACTGGGGTGATCAAGTGAATATTGCGCCCCCTGATCCAGCACATAGGGCACGCCCAGATCAATAGTTGGAGAACCACATTTTAGTGACTTGAACCAGCCTCAGACACATAACCAATGTAGGCGCAGGGGTTCAACACAGAATTTGCCTTGCACGACTTGGTTGCGAATGCAGCAGATGCGTCCAAGTGAGACAAGGACTTTGAGGGTTGGCTCATTTCTGGCGCAGAAGCACCCGAGTCAACTTTATACAGCTTACCTTCAGCAATGCGCATGATTATGAGCGCATGCTTCTGGTTTGCCGTTGGCATAGCACGTTTGAGGTGCATGGCCTGTGCCGCCTTGGACTTCTTCGTACTAGCCCGCTGGGGCGTATAGTACTCAGATTCCAAATTATCCCCGCCATGACAGTGAGTGAGTCTGTCAAAGACAGAGGCCTTCTACGGTACACCAGAGTTCATGCACTGGGCGTTAGATGCGCTCCTGCTCTGTCGACGAATCTTCCTTGACTGAGAAGGAGATGGTTGGGGAATATGTGTAATGCCCCGCTCCGCATCGGTGCATTACGATGAGTCGTTGACTCGAAGAGTTGCGTTGACCCGATAAGGTATCGATATGAATCGATGCAAGTGTTGCGTTGGCCAAAGGTAAGCTTTGAGTCGGTTGGAATCTATGAATCGAATCGATGCAAAGAGTAAGTCTCGCTTGAGCAAGTACTGACTTTGGTTGATCTGGTGTGCAGGCTATGCTTCTACGCTGGACAATAAGAGGTCGGCATTTTGCCTTATGCAATGAAGTGTCCGCAAAACCAAATCGTGGCCTTGCAACAGATTGTGGCATGGGCGCGATAGGCCAAATCAACTGAGTAGAGCAAAGGAATGGCTAAGTCCGGGAGTTAGCTATGCGATCGAGTTATGGAAGCGAGACGCTTCAATCGGCAAGGCGGCAAGGCGTATCGGCTTAAGGTGGGCGGGTTCTTGACTCTCTCTTCCTATTCCTTCACGTCTAATAAAAAGTGTTATGGTATGCGTATTATGTTATCCAGTTAGCGAGCGTGGCTCGGCGAGTAAGTGCCTAAGTATGTGTCGAACACTAAGATAGAACATTGAACAATTGAACAATTGAAGCGACGTGCATCAAGTGTACGGGTCGCGGTAGGGCAATGATGGTAGAACATTGAAAGACAATATCGAGATGTGCATCATGTGCACGGCTCCGAGAACATTGAACTCTAGGCGTAGAACATTGATTATGGCGCTGAGCGTGCCTTCGGGCACTTATGTTACGAAATGACTAAGTAAATACGGAGGTAGGCTATGCAAATAACACTATGAACGGTACGCGTGAGTATGTGTATGAGACGACTAAGCCGTTGGGCGTCGTGCACCAATATGGATGTGTTGGGGCATAACGCCGACGGAGCTCCCCATATGAATGGTGGATTATGTTTATGGAACACGAGATCGGCTGGTATGCTATGACTTGTATGCTATGGCGCGTATTGCATGGTCAATGGACTCGGATTGCCCGTGCACGGGTGCGGCTTCCCTCGAACGGTTACGCCGGGGCGCCGGGACCGTTCGGCCTAGGAGGGAATTATGTGTGGTATTTATGGTGCACAACATTCGGACGGATTGCGACCGTCCAGTGCTGTGATAAGCTATGATATCCGTAAGTTTGGGATCCTTCGGATACTGGACTAGCAACCCGTATCGAAGCGATTGTAGGCTTACACATATGAGATGCCAAGTCCATTACGGTGTGCCACACCGTGACCTTCATATAGTTAGGGCCGGTGGGCTGAGATGAGAGCTGGGTGCAGGCGCAGGGCCTGCTACCCATTATGCATATGTTTACGTTTATGATTGGTCGCTTACGTAAATGAGATGATTTTATGTTAAGTTCTAACCACTGCAGGCTAAGGAAAATGGGACGGCATGGGCACGAACACTATGTTTATGTTTCAGATTATGTCTAACTGTATCTGCTGCAGGAACACGACGTAGGACACATTTAAGTTATGTGCTATGTTAAGTTTTGCCATGAAACTGATCCTAAGGCTAAATAGAAAGACCACAAAGTAAGTTGCATGCTCACTAAATGATTAAGTGTTTGGTTTGGGTTGAGCGGGTCTTGATCAGTGCGAAGCGAGGACGAAAGCACTAAGCCCCCACTAGTTTCTGTGCAGGCTCAGACTAAGATCAGCTCGGGGCGGAGCTTGGCTTGGACGTGCCGAGGCATGGAGTCCTTGGCGTTCAAGAGGAGCTTCCGCATATGCGTTCGGACTTGCGACATGGAGATGTTCGGCCGAAGACTACTTGGTGGCTATACAGAGGCATAATGTATGGAGCAGTATAATCCTTTGTGAGCTAAGAGAGATCATGAGCGTTGTAGCCAATTGGCATTTTATGTTGGGCTATTCAGAGCCTTTGTAACCTTCAGTTCAATATTAATAAAAGAGATTCTTATGTTTCACTTGTTTTCTTCCGCTGCTTATGTTATCGATTTGAGATAGTTCTATGTGAACCTGTTATCTTGCCTTGCACGAGCGCAACTCCAGGCTCGTGCGGCATCACGCCCCAGCGATGGCGATGATTCGGGTTAAATCTAGCGAGGACGAGCGATTTCCCGGATCGGGGCGTGACAAGTTGGTATCAGAGCGGTTCCATCCTTTGGACCGTGCGTGAATCTCTTTGACCCTCAGTTGCTTCGTTATCGAATTCAGTTGACTCTAAGTTGTTTCTGCAACCGCATGGCTCATGGATCTGCTCGACGCTACATTGGATGTTCCATACAATAAGTCTATATTAAGTACGTACGTCTGCCACAAGTATGTCGTGACTATTACGTGATCTCCGGGTGCCATCGGAGAGTGTTGGTTGTACGAGGTGCAACGAGTTATGGGATGCTATTTGCACGCAGTGCAACGGGTTATGGAATGATGGTCGCACGAAGTGCAACGAATATGGTGATGTTGGTTGCATGAAGTGCAATGATATGTGTTGTTGGTCGCACGCAGTGCGAGGAGTTATGTGTTGTCGGCCGCACGAAGTGCGGGAAGTTATGTGTTGTTGGTTGCACGAAGTGCAACGAATCGATAGGTGAGGCGATGCGTATTATGTGACTACGGAAATGGTTATGTGTTGTCGGTTGCACGGAGTGCAGCAAGTCGTGGATCGTTCGTTGCATCAGTGCAACGAGTTGATACGGTATGATGTACGTTGTATGGCTATGCGGATGGATAGCGATATGTTGTGCGAGATTGAGTAAAGACCTTAAGTATCGAGACTAAGTTGTTGCACGAGCTGCAACGTGCGGGATTCGAAAATCGCGGATGCGATTGTACGAGTTGAGTTGGTTGCTAGGTCGAGTTTGAGTTGGCGAACGTTATGTTGGCCGTATGTCGCGTTGAGCTTTGAATAAGCGAATGTTGCGGGTGGGATCGAGATGATCGCCATGGTACGGTTAGATTGAATGAGTTCCAAACTTAAGCTAACGTTAGAGCTGGGATCGGAAGGATCACCCTACGGGACGGTTAAGTTGAGATAGAAGTCGGACCTATGCGAAGTGTGAGATCGAGTAACGACTCGATTCCGAGTGGTATATGCAATACCAACTATGCGAGCAAGTATGGTGAAGTATTGTATCGATAACGATAGGCTCGATCCTGAGTGGTATATGGGATACCACTTAGCGATAGCTATGTTAAGCCGGTTGGTGACTTGTGATAGGTTACGTCGAGAAAATTATGTTGTTACGATATGTTTGTCCGCAACGGATGGAATGGTATCGAGACTCGAGTGGAAATGATGCGATAGGAGACGATATAAGTATGCTTGTGAATTAGTTAAATGAGCATGCGTGAAGTCGTGCCTACGGAGGATACGTCGGACGAGGATTCGCTAAGTATAAGTCGAACGATAGGCCGAGCATATGTGAATGAATGTTACGTTGAGGAAATGGTCGACCCGGTCGAACTTATGTTGAGTTAGTACGGAGACGTCTTCGAAACGAATTGAGTAGGTACGGAGAAATTGTGCGAATGAATTTGGGTTAACGCGATGGATCGGTAGCACGATTTGGAAATACGAGTTAGGGATATGAGAAGTGATTTGTGCGAGACTTGATTAGTATTCGAGTTCGGATAATGGCAATGATTGCAACGGGTTTGAGCTTATGAGAAAGGAAGATGTTCAAGTTATGCATATCGACGATGGTATTGAGGCGTATCAAAGACGATATGTAATAACTCGGGGATACTCTGATCGAATGAACGAAAATTATGTTGAGCATTGTTGTTGGATGAATAAGATGCAAGTTAAGTTGATGACGAGTTGGATGATAACGGTAGGAACGCTTCGGAGAATTGAGAGTCGATGGATGTTGCTTGGGTGAAAATGAAAGTGTCTGGATTGCTTCGCGGATCACCACTATGTTGACATTCTTGTCTTGAGCGAGCGCAACACCAGCCTCGCACATGCGTCACGTCTAAATTAGAACGATCATTCCGCGTGAGCACTGGTATGGTGATTCATCCAGTGGGGATGATCGAACTTGCAAGGCGTGGCAATTTGGATATGGATTTGTGGTTTGATGCGAATGTGGAATTGAGGATGGTGCGATATTGTTGACGGTAGTATACAAGTGATTCGAATAGTTAACGGTGCATCAGTTGTGCGAGGATGGATAAATTATGGATTGGTATGTCGGATTGGGTAAAGTTCCATAGGAAATGTCGGGAATTGATTTGGCTCCGCGATAGGATATAGCATGGTTCGTTATAACTGTCCCTCGTTGATGATCTTCAATTATCGAGCGTAGTTCCGGGGCAGATGACCCTAGAAGACTTGACCGCCAAATCAAGTGAATGTTGGAGTCCCATAGGATGACCCTAAAGAAGTCGCGTAAGAAGGATAAGGAATGAGGTAGTGCATGTCGAGGATAAGTCTAAGCGAGTGAGTATCGTGTCTCGAAAGTTAGCGAGTACTAGAATCGATACGGTCAGAGAATTACGGTCGATCAAATAAGTATTCGAGTTGTTGGCTAGTCGATGATCGAATAGATGTTGAGGAACGTGCTTAGCGTAATGACGTGGTAAGGCGATTGCAAGGATTTTTGCAATGCACGAGAGCGACGGATAGAGGAACGACCCTAAGAGTTGTGTCGTAGATCGGTTGAGTAACGGTTAGGCTATGTGTGTTGAGCGCACGATTTATGTTACGAAACGAACGAGTCGAGACTGAATCGAAGTCTAAGTAAAGGATTCGTACTCGGTCGAGTATCGGGGATGAGCGTATCGTAAGAGACCTTGGGTCGGAAAGATTGTTGCCTTTGAGCATCGTAGACTCAAGTTGACCTCTTGTGTCGAAAGAGCGCGAGCATGATGTCTGGATAAGTTACCTAGCGGGGGTAGCCCCAGACTCGATGCGCGGGTAGTTCGAGAACGTAGATCGTGTTGAGATAGTTGCGTGCGAGACTTAGTACGGATTGTAGACAAAGGAATTGGTGACATGTTGACATAGTCCATGTTGTTAAGGCTAAGCGTTATGAATGATTTGATGAAAGACTTGAGTTATATGAGAGATAGGAAACGGTTGGGCGAATAGGCGTTGCGGAAGCTCGTTGCGATCGGATGCACAATGACTTATGCAATGCATGCGTTAGGTGGCCGACGAGAAACTTGTGAGATTGAAGTTATGGTTTGAATCAAGTTATGTACAGAGATATTTAGTAGAGGATCGCATGTTATGGCATGATGCATACGAGATGGAGAATAGGCGCTAAGATTTGACTAAGTCGAGTACGGACCGATGGATGTTTGAGGATTTAAGTTGAGTTTGTTAGTTGTCCCGATATCCTACAACTGAGCTTGGCTGAAATGCATATATAGGTGGGACGCCTAAAATATGTGTATGATCCAGACTGAGTTGTATGATTCAACGATGGTAACACGAGATCGTGAAGCGATCTATGCGAGGCACTTGGATTAAGTGTTGGTTTCGGTTCGAGGACGAACCTGATTTTGAGTGGTATATTATGTAATGCCCCGCTCCGCATCGGTGCATTACGATGAGTCGTTGACTCGAAGAGTTGCGTTGACCCGATAAGGTATCGATATGAATCGATGCAAGTGTTGCGTTGGCCAAAGGTAAGCTTTGAGTCGGTTGGAATCTATGAATCGAATCGATGCAAAGAGTAAGTCTCGCTTGAGCAAGTACTGACTTTGGTTGATCTGGTGTGCAGGCTATGCTTCTACGCTGGACAATAAGAGGTCGGCATTTTGCCTTATGCAATGAAGTGTCCGCAAAACCAAATCGTGGCCTTGCAACAGATTGTGGCATGGGCGCGATAGGCCAAATCAACTGAGTAGAGCAAAGGAATGGCTAAGTCCGGGAGTTAGCTATGCGATCGAGTTATGGAAGCGAGACGCTTCAATCGGCAAGGCGGCAAGGCGTATCGGCTTAAGGTGGGCGGGTTCTTGACTCTCTCTTCCTATTCCTTCACGTCTAATAAAAAGTGTTATGGTATGCGTATTATGTTATCCAGTTAGCGAGCGTGGCTCGGCGAGTAAGTGCCTAAGTATGTGTCGAACACTAAGATAGAACATTGAACAATTGAACAATTGAAGCGACGTGCATCAAGTGTACGGGTCGCGGTAGGGCAATGATGGTAGAACATTGAAAGACAATATCGAGATGTGCATCATGTGCACGGCTCCGAGAACATTGAACTCTAGGCGTAGAACATTGATTATGGCGCTGAGCGTGCCTTCGGGCACTTATGTTACGAAATGACTAAGTAAATACGGAGGTAGGCTATGCAAATAACACTATGAACGGTACGCGTGAGTATGTGTATGAGACGACTAAGCCGTTGGGCGTCGTGCACCAATATGGATGTGTTGGGGCATAACGCCGACGGAGCTCCCCATATGAATGGTGGATTATGTTTATGGAACACGAGATCGGCTGGTATGCTATGACTTGTATGCTATGGCGCGTATTGCATGGTCAATGGACTCGGATTGCCCGTGCACGGGTGCGGCTTCCCTCGAACGGTTACGCCGGGGCGCCGGGACCGTTCGGCCTAGGAGGGAATTATGTGTGGTATTTATGGTGCACAACATTCGGACGGATTGCGACCGTCCAGTGCTGTGATAAGCTATGATATCCGTAAGTTTGGGATCCTTCGGATACTGGACTAGCAACCCGTATCGAAGCGATTGTAGGCTTACACATATGAGATGCCAAGTCCATTACGGTGTGCCACACCGTGACCTTCATATAGTTAGGGCCGGTAGGCTGAGATGAGAGCTGGGTGCAGGCGCAGGGCCTGCTACCCATTATGCATATGTTTACGTTTATGATTGGTCGCTTACGTAAATGAGATGATTTTATGTTAAGTTCTAACCACTGCAGGCTAAGGAAAATGGGACGGCATGGGCACGAACACTATGTTTATGTTTCAGATTATGTCTAACTGTATCTGCTGCAGGAACACGACGTAGGACACATTTAAGTTATGTGCTATGTTAAGTTTTGCCATGAAACTGATCCTAAGGCTAAATAGAAAGACCACAAAGTAAGTTGCATGCTCACTAAATGATTAAGTGTTTGGTTTGGGTTGAGCGGGTCTTGATCAGTGCGAAGCGAGGACGAAAGCACTAAGCCCCCACTAGTTTCTGTGCAGGCTCAGACTAAGATCAGCTCGGGGCGGAGCTTGGCTTGGACGTGCCGAGGCATGGAGTCCTTGGCGTTCAAGAGGAGCTTCCGCATATGCGTTCGGACTTGCGACATGGAGATGTTCGGCCGAAGACTACTTGGTGGCTATACAGAGGCATAATGTATGGAGCAGTATAATCCTTTGTGAGCTAAGAGAGATCATGAGCGTTGTAGCCAATTGGCATTTTATGTTGGGCTATTCAGAGCCTTTGTAACCTTCAGTTCAATATTAATAAAAGAGATTCTTATGTTTCACTTGTTTTCTTCCGCTGCTTATGTTATCGATTTGAGATAGTTCTATGTGAACCTGTTATCTTGCCTTGCACGAGCGCAACTCCAGGCTCGTGCGGCATCACGCCCCAGCGATGGCGATGATTCGGGTTAAATCTAGCGAGGACGAGCGATTTCCCGGATCGGGGCGTGACAATATGGTCAGCACCATATTTTCCCGAGAGATGTGCTGCATCTGTGGGCACATCCTGGCTGCTCAGGACGTCAGCGAGAAGGGTAGGCTGCATCGGCACATCCCCTGCAGTGATGGTGCCAGGGGTCTCCACCTTGCGTACCCAGGCCTGGCGAGTCTTCTTCGGCTTCGGCAGCCGCTTCGAAGGACTTGCGCTGCCTTCAGAGATGAACTCCTCATACGCCCGTTGATTGAGGCATACGACTAGTGTCTTGTGGGAGGAGCCCACCTTCACGTCGTCAGATTGCGACATAACTTTCTCATCGGAGGAAAAAGAGGTCCCCAGCAGAGTCGCCAGCTTGTTTGCAATTAAAATCTTTGAATTATAATTTTATTTACAAAGAGAACAGTGTTACAATGTAGGACTTAGATGTAGTCCTAAGAGTACACTTTTGTTTTTATCTGGGTCCTGTGTCGATGGAGCGAGTGGTAATTCGTTGACTCCGTTGACGATCTGACGACGACCTTAGGTTCTCTGAAGGTCTTGGTTGCTCTGGATGTTGGAGCTTACGGAGGGGGAAGAAGACATTGAGTGTCTCTTCCGATCCCTGTATGTAGATGTGCGTCTCTGTAACTCTGATGATCTCGTCCTCTGTCTTTGACTGTTTGTTTGTGTCTGAAAGAAGGAAATAATCCCTCTATTTATAAGTAATAGGTTGAGCTTCTCATGTGCGCATATGTCGGATGTGCCTGGTCGTGGGAATGCCACGTGGCTGATGCTGGCAGGGGCGCATGGTTGATACGCCCTGATTTGGGGATTGAATCCTTCCTGTTGTGCCTGTGGTGCTACAGAAGAGCTGACACGTGGCGACTGAGTGGATTCTTCGATTGTTGAGATCTTGGGTGGTTAGTACCCCTTTATGGATTGAACTGAGTCAAGGAACATGTAGCGCATGTCCGTAGCTCAAAGATCTCGGATTTAGTGGATAGTGATCTGACAGGATGCGCCTAGGATCGAGCGCATGAGAAGACTTTGGCTCGTAACTTTCAGGAGTCATGAACCAGTCTGGGCGCATAACTTTTGAGGCGCATGCGAATCTTCGGGCGCATGGCTGCAGAGACGCATATGTGTGATTGGTCGGCCACGTGGCTTGTAACCGTCAGAGGAAAGTAATGATGACGCTGACGTCAGCAACACTTCATTTTCTGTAAAAGCTGTTGCTGCTCTGTCATCGAGGCATGGCTGCTGTCATATCAGACTTCAGCATTTAATGCTCTTGACGGGTGATAAGCTTTTGAGTGTGCGCATTGATCTGCGTTCTACTAGGCACATAAGGACGCGTGGGACTCATCCTTATGAGGCACTTGGTACTGAAGGGCGCGTCTGTATGATGCGCGGTATCTGACCGACACGTCTTCATTGGTCCAACTGTTGAGTTCTTCGAGTGCTTTAAATAGCTATTTTGACTTGGATGAATTCGAGGGGATAGGTTCATCACCATAAATACAAATTCATTGCACAGGATTCGGAGAGCCCACCACTTGGGGGTTTGATTTGCCCGACCTATAAATAGCAGCAAGGAGAGAGTTTGTTTCTCGTTTTCTTTCGTCTTCCCGAATGGAGATGAACTTCTTCGCTCGAGTTCATTCTATTGACAAGACGCTCCCGAGGGTGAAGATGCATCGAGTCGTCTTCGTACGCACTTATGAAGGTGACTGTTACATCCAAAAACCCGAATTGCAGGCTACCGATGCAGGCCGAAGGTGCCTGTTGCATCCAAAGATCGAGATGCTCGAGTCCCATCTCCGTTATGCCGGAAGAGCTGCAGATTGGAATTACGGTGCTCTCCTCTTCCTTGGGCTTTGGAGAGCTCTTCCTCCAGCTAGAGTGGGGCTGATCGCCCACCCTTGTTATGCTCAAAATCGAAGTAGAGCGCATATGCTGAGACTTCATGATGCACCTGAATAAGATGATGAAGAGATGCGCTTGGCTGAGACGCTAAAGAGATGCGCCTGACTGAGATGATGAAGAGATGCGCCTGGCTGAGACGCTGAAGAGACGCGCCTGACTGAGACGCTGAAGAGATGCGCCTGACTGAGACGCTGAAGAGATGCACCTGACTGAGATGCTGAAGAGATGCGTCTGACTGAGACGCTGAAGAGATGCGCCTGACGGATGATGCGCCTGGCAAGGGGCGCATGATAGTTTGCTGCGCCTGGCTATAGTCTTAGGATCTTTATTTTTGTAGAAGTTCTCCTTTGTAAAGCCTTTATTTAGACATGTAATAGACTTTCATATGAAATAAAAATCTTCTTTTAATGTCTGTACTTTTGCTGTAAGTACTTCATTTGAACTCCCTGGCGCATGTAGTGTTAAGCGCATAGGAATTTTGGCCTATAGATGTGCCTGAAATTCCCTGCTTTTACACATGCCAGCTACATATCTAGTAGGCTCTAGCCTAGCTCGAATCGTATAAGCTATACATTAATGACCCATTATCTTTAAAAAGCAATATTATCTAAGTCTCAATCCACATTAAGAAAGAATATAAGAATGAATAAGATATAACTTAGTGTGCACCCCATGCTACATTTGTCCGAATAGACTCGAAAGAATAAATTGAGTCTACAAATACAAAGCTGACAAGTAGAATGTACAATAAAGATGAATATGTAACCGCAAGAGAGACCTGAAATAGTAAATAGCAACCATCATCGTCAACAACTAACTCCGCTCCGTCGAATACCTGAAGAGATTACCAGGTCCTCAGGGGAATAGAAATACATAATATACATGCCAAGGTACAGATATAAAAATATGAATTAAGACATTCTACTGTATCCGTTTATGTGATGTACAAGCGAAAAACTCTTCTAGAATACCAGATCTCTCCTCTAAGGCTCACAAGCACCTCAGCAGGATATTATCCCCAATACCGTGTCTTGTGACCAAATATAATCAATTATTGATAGTGATAATCCTCTACTCTGCAACAAAGCTAAAGGGTCACTGAACAACATGCCACACAATAATAGGTCTGATACTGTAGTCAAGTTCTTTCCAACCCCATGTCTAGATTCTAACAATGTCAAGTCTGTATAGTCATCTTGATAACAATAATAATAATAATGAAAAATCTAGAATGCTAGTACGAGTTCAATACCACGAATAGTCATGTAAACCTCGCATCATGAATGTGTCAATGTCCTGTGGTCAACCTTGTCAATGGACACGCCAATATGCATGTAATGCCTAATGTCAATACTCGGTGTCATCATTATGACATCGGTACCCGTCTAAAAAATAGACATTAAGTATCGACGTCCCTACGTCATGCAATGCTAATCAAAATAAAAACAAGAAAGAAGAAGGAAACAATCTGTACCCACGGCAAGGTACACTTGCCTGCTGTCTGCTGCAGTGCCGTCTGACTAATGTCTTCAGTTGGAGGTGCAGCAAATCTAAGTTGTCTTATTATAACATATTCTAATCAATACACACAATATAACTCAATTAATATAAAAAGAATATGATCATTTGCACAACGTCAACCAGTATGGTGACGTTGATGCCAACGATCCCACAGTTGCGTAACCACGTACCATGTTACTGTCTATTACGTCATGTGGTTCTCGTACATCTTGCTATCACACGTACATTTAGGCACTTATATGATTCTAGTATGCGTAATCCTAAACATATGTAGATACGACACGATGTCCTAAAATTAATGACAATGCTAAACTATACTTCGAACACGCATGTAGTCTATCAAAAACGCATGTTGATAATAGATAAAATGAAATTAATTTCTGGAATTTATATTTATTTAGTGAAAAATACTAAAACAATTGTCATTGCATGTACAAAGTTCTGTTGCGTGTCGACTAGGTATTTTAGCAACTTGACAACTAGTTTGTGCATGCAAGTTTGCCAATTTACGTAAAAATTATTTAATATATAAAATATATTAATCTATATTCTGAAATATACATTAAAACTATTTATAAACATTATCTAATCATAATATATACAAGAAATAATTATCTAGTTAGTATGTCTAATTAATGACACAATATGGCCAACTTACCTATTTATTTGGAACCAATTATAATAGAAAAAATTAATATTTTAGTTCTGAAATAATATTTGAAAATAATTCAAACATATCATATTTATTTAATATATTAAAATTAAGCTAGCCAGTTAACACATTCAAGTAATCTCACTAGGATGTCCAATTTCGGTTGATTCAGACTAGATAGAATCTTGAAAATATAACACTTTATATTCTAAAACTAATAAACTTATAAATAATATTCAGAATATATTACCATGAAATTTAAGATTCTTAACCATTGAATTTCAGTAGGACATAAAGCTATACAAGTTCTATTTTGATAATTATTATTTCTATGACAGAAATAATGAAGTTGCAAGCAAATATATAATAAAACTTTACGAGACAAATTTTGGGTATAGTGGGATGTTGTAGGAGAGTGTTAGGAACATTACCAAGGAGTTAGTTGCTGCCATGGGGTCTACTAAGGGTGCGCAAATAGCATTGCACCGAATTCGTTTTCAGCCTTGATACTTTGTCGTAGAACGAGTGCCACGGATAAATCTTTGCGATCCAGGAGCTGCGGCTTTGAGGGAAGTTGGAGTACACATATAGGTACAAGTTAGAGTCAGGGTGAAGGAGGTTTTGTTGATAAAAGTAGTAGAACACCACGATAAAGATGGTCTTACCTTTAGAAAATTTATTGCAGCAGTTTTCTGGAAACCGGCTAGCTTGTTGGGCTGTTTTGAGGTAGTTAAAGTGAGTTTTGAAAGAAAGTTGACGAGAAAATGTTAAGGATAGAGAAAGGAAGAAGTACGTTAAATTTTAGAGAAAAATACTTACTGTGGAGGGAGATATGGCCAGATTGGTAGAGACTAGCCGAATTCAGATTCAGCCTAGGTAGTGTGGATAGATGGAGGTGTGGAGAAAATGGAGAATAATTTTGGAAATATTTTGTGAAGATAAGTTGTTCGAAAGAGGCTTAGGAAGAAGTTGTGTTCAGGTGGTTTGAGGTAATAAGTGAAGGGGAGGTCATGGGGTGGAGGTGAAGAGTTGAGTTGAATTGTCATAAAGGAAGGGGGTTATGCTTGTGTGAGAAAGTGAAGAGGTAGGGGGTTATGTGATGAAGGAATATGAAATGTAAGGGGGTTATGGCTACCCACTAAGTGTGTTTGACCATACTTGGGTCATTCATTAGGTTTTAGGTGGTAGGGTGTAGAGTTGGGTCTATTCCAAAGGGTGCAAAGTTGAAAATTTTATATATAAGGGTTTTGAGTGATGAATCTTGGAATTTGGTTTTTATAGATAGGATAATGGTGTATGGTGTTTGGCATGAACCATGTCAGGATGTGTAAGTGTCCGGGTTAAGTCTAGACTAGGTTTAGGCTAAGTCAAACTGGTACATCATTAGAACTATATATTGTGTCATTAGGATTTACAATAATAAAATAATATGTAAAAGTCTAATTGATCTGAAAATATCAATTAATATTAGTTACTCACATTAAATACATAAAAATAAAAAAATTAATCCAAAAATTCAGGGAACTTACAAACCTAGGTTAGTCTCTATCACATCTAGTTCGATTGGTATCAAGTCGCTTTGGGTTACTTGGGTATTGAAAGTCTAATAAATTGGTCTTTTGTGACTTTTGTGTATAAGTAGCATATGGTAACTCAATTGAGTGGGACACAAGTGGCATGCGTGTAGCAGGCTCCGAGTAGATCAAAATCATATATTGGGTCGAAAGATTTGAATTTAGGTTGGTTCTCCAATTTCAATTGAAAATGATAACAGTAATATGGTAGTGTTAGAATTGGGACTTTTGACCCGAATGTTGCACAATAAAAATAGAGTACAAGAAGACATGTTTGAGTGAGAATTGGTAAGTCTAAATGAAGGTAAACTCGTCTAGATCATGCATATGAAATTTGTTTGGAGAAATCGACTTATATATGTTGTGCTCCTAAAATGTAAGCTACACAAAAGGATAGTTAATAGTCAAAATTGAAAGTGAAAATATATATAGTAATAATTAATCCTATTAAATATCAAAAAATAAACCCCAAAATTTAGGTGACTAATTACATAGGTTCACCTAACCGAGTCATAAGAAACTCTAATACAATCATCGATCCAATCCGTTTATGGTCCATACAGCTAAAATTTATCAAGACCGCAAAATTCAATGATTTGATAGGTTTCTCAATCATCGTTCGTCCAGTCGCAATATTTTCGAGTCTATAGATGAGATCTTCGATATACCTCGATCTTATCAAATACATGCATAACCAGGAAAGCATTCATTTGCTAAACTCTAATTTGTTTCACCCAATGCTATCTGTCAAATTCGATACAAGATCAACTTATCAACACTCAAGGTCATATAAGCTATGCAGTACCTTAGGTCATTGAGTAATACAAAATTCCTAAATCCTTCGATTTATCCTCATATGCTCCAAGTAAACTTCCAATTGCACCACCAAGTTTTCGCACTCAACTTAAAATCAATTCAATTCACAACTCAATATATGATCCATATTGATTTTCTAGTCAAACATCAAATTTCACAATCCTGAATCCTTATCCAATACTATTTTAATATGCCAAAGTTTTTTCTCGACCAACCGAACCAATTTAACAAGGTATAATTCAAAATTGTATCAACTAGACATAACTCTAAACTAAGACCTTGCACTACCCCCATCCAATACTAATAGGCTCATCGGTATCTATATCACCAAACCGATCAAACACCACTAGGGCTACCCAATACACCACTCAGAAATCTAGCCACTTTGAGAAATAAATATAGATCGTAAAATTTGTTCAGAAATAAAACAATAAGCAAAATATGATATCCAAATAATACATGTCATAATGAAATACTAATAAAACTGAATATATTTCAAACCCAAAAAAAAAGATAAAAATATTTAAGGAAACATCGACTGCACCAAATATTTTCTTTGGATTGACTGACTGACTGACTCTTTTTACGCAAAGTAAAAAGGATTAGAATGAGTCTGCTAAACTTTTGTTTAGAATTTGACTTACATATATTAAATAGTATAAAAGTATCCTGCCTCATGGGCCTCATAACAAGTGCAGACCTAGGCAATATTTAGAAAATTTATTAGATGAATCAAGTCCACCACTCATCCTATGGACCTGATCACTCAAACATGATACGTAGATCATATCTCAAAAGTAACAAAATGAAGGATTGGGATATAACTTACATGTTAGATTTAAGTAACTAAATCTATAGAGTAAGCAATGGACGTGTTTCACATAATAATTTCTCTAATATTCGACCTTCTTTTTGTAAATATCAATTCTTATCCATGTAGATAAGTGGTGTTATATAAAAATAATAATTATAAGATTACAACCAAAAGTCTTACAACCTCCTATACGGCAATTGCCAATTGGGCTAACTCTCTTCTCCTTTTCCACATGGAAAGGGGGATCAATAGACAACTGTCACCTAGACGATTGTAAAAAAATTATAATTTTTTTTATTGTAATCCTAGAATTGCTCTTATAAAATTATTATTTTTATAATTAATTTAAGAGACCTATGATACAAGTTTTATAAGACTTTCTACTTGCATTTAGCTGTCCAAGCTCCTCACAAGCAATTGCCTAGTTTAAATGGCAATATATAGAACAAAATGGACAAATTATAAGCCGAGAAATGGGAGGACCTACATAGCTGATGAGTCAAGTGGGGGAGTACTCGTCATCTAGCAGATGGAGGCTTTCAGTTCCTGTAGATTCCCCATATTCCCACGTCCACTGGGCCCCACTGATGCTCTTGCAGACTTGACAAGGGTCCCAGGGAATATATAGATTATTCCTGTCACCTTTTTTATATTTTAATGATGTTGATCATGGAATTGGGATGGTATGCATGAAAACTGCACATCTGCATGAACAAGTCAGTAGTACCTAACCCGACTTTCAATTGTCTATTATTTCATATTATATGTTCATGTTCATGAACATGTCTGAACAGTGTCGACCCTCAGAGAGTAGAGTTGGATTGTCCCATTCAAAATTAATATTAATTTTTTTTCTTAATTTTTATTGTTGGCTGGTTTTGTGGGGTCGTCCACGATTTTGATCTCTTGATAGACAAAAAAGAGTTGTTCAAATTCCAAATCTTGCCGACTGGACTGGCCCATCTTGCACAACATTTTTCGGAAGTTTTGATAGTTATTCTCATCTCAGTACAGTTTAGAGACATCACTACTGTAGTGTTAGAAGATTAGATTGTGGTAATTATGTTTTTTCTTCTTTGAATAAATAGTTTTTGGTAATGTTAAGATATATAGGGTTACTATTTTCATGGGATGCCACGCTAACTATATTGAAAGAGTTACAGTTGGCCTACATAAATCCAAATAGGAATTCAAAATAAAAATCCACATTTTTTATTTAGACCTTTAAAAAAATCAAAAAATGAGATACATGTAATCTAAAGATTTTTAATTGGGAGGATTTATGAAATGCCCAAAAACTAAAAAAGTTTTATGTAAAACCCACCGCTAAAAAAATTTTCATCGCGTGCCCAGAATTAGAGAAACTTATCCAAAGCGGGTTCCAAATGACCATTTTGTCCTTCCTTTTAATTTATTGAAAACACCCACGAAACTGCTCTTAAAAGAAACGTTTCGATACTTCATCTTCTTCCATACGCTGCTCACTTTCGAATCTAGGTTTTCTCCTCAAAAACCTTCAAAAACTCGTCGAAAAATTTCGGAAAGACCGGGACAAACGGCAAAAGTGCTAAAACGGAGGTCCAAACATCATTTTTTTGCAATTCTAAAATTTCGGAAGGCCGTCTAACGGTAAAATGGTTACTTTCAGTCTCCTCGACGATACGCTCATTTTGCGACAAACAGGACCTTGTTTCGACCTCCCAGTCAAAAGTTATGGCTCTCCAAAGTTTCAGCTAACCATAAAATGCAGGAGAATGGTCATTCTCCGTGTTAGAACACGAAAAATGTTAATTTCGCATGAGGGTGATCATTCTCCGTGTTAGTAACACGGAGAATGTCATTCTCCGTCTTAATTTACACGGAGAATGACATTCTCCGTCTTAATTTACACGAAGAATGACCATTCTCTGTGCTAAATTACACGGAGAATGACTATTCTCCGTCTTAATTTACACGAAAAATGTTATTCTCCGTGTAGTTTATCACGGAGAATGGTCATTTCAGTGTTAAAACACAGGAGAATGACCATTCTCCGTGTTAGAAAAACGGAGAATGCAATTCTCCGTGTTAAATAAAACGGAGAATGTTATTCTCCGTGTTAAATAAAACGGAGAATAGCATTCTCCGTGTAATTTAGCACGGAGAATGACGTTCTCCGTGTTAAATAAAACGGAGAATGGTTATTCTCCGTGTTAAATAAAACGAAGAATGGTCATTCTCCGTGTTAAATAAAACGGAGAATGGTCATTCTCCGTTTAATTTAGCACGAAGAATGGTCATTTCAGTGTTAAAACGCAGGAGAATGGTCATTCTCCGTGTTAGAAACACGGAGAATGTCATTCTCCGTTTTAAATAAAACGGAGAATGGCATTCTCCGTGTTAATTTACACGGAGAATGGTCATTCTCCGTGTTAAATAAAATGGAGAATGGTCATTCTCCGTGTAATTTAGCACGAAGAATGATCATTTCGGTGTTAAAACGCAGGAGAATGGCCATTCTCCGTGTTAATTTACACGGAGAATGGTCATTTCCAGTGTTAAAACGTAGGAGAGAGGAATAAAGAACTTCGTTCTTCTTTCAAAGCGATGATAATTCTTATGGAAAAGAAGAAGAAAGATCTTCTCTCCACAATTGACGTCGATGAAGATGATGATGATGGTGATGATGATGACGAGCGATAATCTGAGTTCGACCGAAGAAAAGCACACCGAATTACGAACGATCTTTGCGATCTCTGCTGAAGATGAGAGCAATGGAATTCAGATTTTCCGTGAAGAAGAAGAAGACGAAAATCGCAATCCAGATCTGAGTTTTTTGAATTCAAATACATATAGATGACCAATTCGCGCGGAGGGGTAGTTTCGGTATTATAAAAAATAGCAGTTTCCAGCGGGTGGCATCTAAAAGGGAATCTTAGAATATTTAACGTGAAAATACTTAATTCTGGACATTTCATAAAACTCATCCAGCGGGTGGGCATTTCATAAAAGCCCATCCCGAAATTGGGTTTCTCAGCAATTTCCAGTTTTTAATTCATGAGTTCTAAAAATTAGTAACTCTTGAGTTATGTGGTAGTTCCGTAGCTATACAATTAATGGTTTTCTTTAGCAGTTAGAAAGAGATTTCTGAGTCGTATTATCAGTGTAGGTACACCTCTCACTCAGCTCATTGGAATATGTAGCTAATATAGAAAGAATAATATCAATGCCAAAATGTATAGTTTTCTTGTGTGTGTGTGTGTGTATATATATATATATATATATATATATATATATATATATATATATATATATATATATATATATATATATATATATATATATATATATATATATATAAAAGGGTACGTGCTAAAAAAAAAATTTGTGGGTATATATGTGCATGCAAACTATAAAATTTTAAATCATTATCATGCAAATATAAACATAAGTTTTAAAGGGTGTACATGAAAAAATATTCTGAAGGTACATTCAAAAAGAAACATTAATTGTATTAATATTTATCTCTAGGGTTGATCTTTCTCTTTGGGGTGGGGAGAGATGATCGTGTGACCAACTGACTAAACTAATCCATTAAAGAATACATATATGTTTATTTGTCTCTTTTTTTTCCCCTATTTTTTGGGGGTAAAGCTATCGACTAATGACCCTATGTCCTAGACTAAACACCAAGACCCATTTTATTTAATTAAATATTTTGTTAGGACTGAATTCAATACTTACCTCCATTTACAGAAATTTTACTGTACCGATATAATTTTATATAAAATTAACGAAAACGATAAAAGTTTTCGAATTTAGAGTCAAAGATAGCATCCGACATTGCGTGTGTCGGAAAATTGGTCAAGCCCAATTTCCGACACACCGTTTGTCGGAAATTTGACTCGTCAAATTTCCGACAAACCGAGTGTCGAAAATTTGGCATGACCAAAATTTCCGACACACGTGATGTCGGAATTTCGTTTGGGTGGTTTTTTAGTTCGTTTTTTTTCTTGGGTTGGTTCGCAGTAAAAGTAAGTGCGGGTGTTGGTGGTTGGAGGGGAGTAAATTAGATCTGAGAAAAGAGTAGGAGAAGTAGAAGAGAACAGAGAAGAAGAAGAAGTAAGAAGGAGAAGTGAGAAGAAGAAGAAGAAGGCAGCAGAAGAAGAAGAAGAAGAAGTCTTGGTTAGTAAATCTAATCTAGCATTTTATATTATCATTTTGTTAGTATTTTATATTATGATACTTTTAGCATTTTATATTAACTCTAATGATAACATCTAACCTAAGACAAATCTAAACCTAATTTAGATCCCAATCATAACCAGTAAGACTAATCTAGACCGCAATCCTAACCCTTAAGACTAATCTACATTCCAATCCTAACCCTTAAGACTAATCTACACCTAATTTAGATCCTAATTCTAACCCTTTAGACTAATCTACATCTAATCTAGATCTCAACCCTAACCTAAGCTAAATCTTTAACCTAACATTAACCCTAACCTAATCGAAACCAATTTCCTAAGCTAAATCTTAACTTTAACCCTTTGACAACCATCTCCCTAACCCGTAACAAAACCCTAACCTAAGCTAAATCTTTAACCTAACATTAACCTTAACCCTAACCCGTAAACTAAACCATTAACCTTATCCAAACCATTTTCCTAATCCTAACCCTAATCTCAACCCGAACTTAACCCTAACATAATCCAAACCCTAACCATATATAAACCGAAACTCTAATCTATTATGCTCTTACATATGCATTTTGACAACCATCTTTTTACAGATGGCTAGCCAAAACGACGGTTGTATACCGGGGGGACCAACTACAGATTTGATTAAGCAGCAACGTGAGTCGCACATATGTAGTCTGATATTTTCTGGAGAGGTATATTAAATTTTAGTTGTGTTAGTCAATAAAATTTTCATTTTATATGTTTAGTAATAATATAGTTTGTATGTTTTATATATAGCTATGTGATTACAAAAAGGAAGTGCGGTGTCGAGAACACAACACATGGCGCTATGAGGGCCAACTTGGTTTCTGGAAATTGACTAGTGACCAAGAAGCTTTATTGCACGTATTTGGTTTTCATTACCTGTATCAAATACGTTTTCTACGTCACGATAGAGACTTGATTCTGAGTCTGGTGGAGATGCTGTGAATTGGTTTGATACTTATAGATGGTGGTAGTTCAATATAGCCGTTGGAATTAGAACGTTACAATTGTAACGTTGAGAATTGTAACGTTAGAAACCAAGATAACCCATCTCAACCCAAAAAAAAAAAAAAATCAAACCCACCCAACCCAACTCCAACTCCAACTCCAACAAAAGTCAAGCAAAAAAAACCAAAGCCATCCAACCCCCAACAAAAAAAACCAACCCAACCCAAAAAAAAAATACAAAACCCAAACTAACCCACAACCCACCCAACTAAAACCGTAAGCCACCCAATTTCAGCCAAACCTAGTGTCGGAATTTGAGCGTATGCTCATATTCCGACAGTCTGCATGTCGGATTTTCAACATGTCCACTTTTCGACAAACGATCTGTCGGATTTTATTGTTTGACCCAATTTCCTAAACTATTATCGTTTAAACAAATATTATTAAAAATATTATCGCTACAGTAAATTTTCTGCCCCATTTAGGGGTGAACATTATTCGATTTTGGACCGAATATCGTACCAACCTGAACTAAACAAGGGATTTGGTTCTGAAAAAATTTGCGATATTGAAAATACTAAAAAATTATTTGGTTTAGGTTTTTGATTTCGATTTTGGTCCAAAACCGAAAATCGAATAAGACTTATACAATTATATGAATATACTCAATTTTATGCATATTTTATAATTGAAACTTGTCTACATTTTGAAAACAACAATTCTATGTTTATGTTTTGAAGTCAAACTTTAATAATTTAACAAATAGTCCAACTTTAAGTACAACTTTGAAATACAACAAATGTGTGTATAAAATTTTTAATGTTTAATATAATTTAATAACGATTCATTAAACAATAGTAATATTCCAATCGAACAAATAGAATAAACCGAATTGATTATTCAGTTCTGTTTGGATCGGTTTCAATTTTAGTTGATTTCGGTTCAATTTCGATTTTAGATTTTAGAATTTCGATTCATTCAATTTTGACTATTTGAGTTCGGTTGAAACTGAATACACCAAATACTGACCCTAACCACATTCATTTCCCCTTATCTTATGAGTGCTTACCAGTGCTATATATATATATATATATATATATATATATATATATATATATATATATATATATATATATATATATATATTGGTGTTTTTGCCTTTGGACTAGAAAAGATAGTCCCACATCGGCTACACCAAATGGTGAGTATCTCAATATAATGCATTGCTTATGTTGAGGTTTGCACATGAGGTGTAGTGGGGCACAAGTTTGTGCCATGTGGGAGTATTTTTCTAGAAGGAAAAAGGACCAAATCTAACAAGGATGCAAGTTGATTTTTGTTTTGTGGACTCGGACTCGGACGCGGACTCCAAGATGTCTCGTGCATGCACGGGAGTGTTCGGGGGGTAGGCGTGGACTGGCATACTTCTATGCTGATTGTGGGATGATCTAAAATATCAAACTCTATTTTTGAGTATTGGTATTTTAGTCCCACATCGGACACTACTAAAATAACCCATTTTAGCGACGTCAGGAGACGTCGCTAAAAAAGAAAAATAGGTCGCTAAAACCTATTTGCGACGTATTTAGTGACAAAAAACGGACGTCGCTTATAGGCAAGTCGCAGATGGCAATTTCGTCGTCGAACGTCGCTATTTGCGACGCGGAGTCCATTGTCGCTAGACGTCGCAAAAATGAGCGACAGATAGCGACGTATCACGACGTCGCCAACATTGCGACGTAAAGCGACCACTTGCGACGTTGTAAACTTTATATATGATGACATGGCATGGCAGGCACGTGGGCAACTTAGCGACGGCTACCGACAGATGTAGCAACGTATATTAGCAACGTCTAGTGACGTGACGTCACTATTTAGCGACGTATAGCGACGTCTACGTTCCGTCGCAGGACGTCGCAAAACGTCGCTATACGTCGCAGATATTATAAAAAAATTTAAAAAAATATAATTGATATTTTTGTTATGCTGTGTGTCTGTGTTTACAGTGTGTGTAAAGTGCAGTGTTCGAACCATCGACAGTTTCGCTTACTGTTCTATGTTTTATCTTGGATAGAAAGAGCAACAATTCAGGGTGCACTTCTCAGAGCTTCCTCTTCACGTCCTTCACCTTCTCGGGAACCTTTACGACGTCCCGAGAAAGTGAAGGACGTGAAAATGAACCTCTCATCTCAGAAGTGCACCCTGAACTGTTGCTATTTCTATCCAAGATAACACATACAACAGTAATCGAAACTGTCGATGGTTCCGAACACTCCATTTCACATTCATTGTAAATACGGACACACATCATAAAAAAAATACACAATATATTTTTTTAAAATTTCGACAGCACCTCCTTTGTATATCAGATCATCGCTTATAACCTAGCGTAGGTATATTTGTCATCCCCGTCGCAGATATCACAAAGTAAATATCACAATAAAAACAGGAGGCAGTGCAAAGTAAATATCACAGACACACATCCTCACAAACATCCAGTAGAGTCAAATAAAAATGGAAGATGATAAAAAGTCTCCCACCAAGTGTATAAACAACAGTGTATGAATAAACAATTTGCCCATAGGGCCAATACATACAAGTCATAAAAAAATCAATAAAATTACTACGGACCTCTGCAGCGCAACTGGGATAGAATGTAGTCATACTGCTCCTGGGTGAGCTGTACCGTAGGGGAAGTAGGAGGCAGTGTAATGTCTGGAGTCGGCGCCGGAGGAAGTGCAGTGTCTGGAGTCGACGCCGTCGATGTACCGAGAGGACGTATCTGCTCCAGCTCTCGCAGTCGCTCACCATGCGCAGCAAGGGATCTCACCACCCTCTCAGTACTCGCCTCAAATGAAGCCAAAACCTGAGTGAGTGAGGCAGACATGCTCCTCTACGATCCCTCCAGTTCGACCTTTCTACGCTCTGTGCGCTGCGTAGACTCGGTGAGCGTCTGCAAGCTGGCAGCTGTAGCCTGATGCAGACTCATCAGCTCCTGTATACTGCGCTCGACCGCATCAAATCGTCCGGTGACGATCGGAGGGTCGGATCGTCGCTCGACCGTATCAGAAATTTGCTGCTACAACTCGCGACACAGCTCCTCGATCTGACGAAGGATATCCCCAACTCGTGATGACGCCTGCGAAGCCAGAGACTGCGCACTGACAGAGGGGGCCCGGGATGACTCCGAAGCCAAATACGCGTCGTAGGATCCCGTACCGTAGTACGTACCCTTCTGAAGACCGCCAACGACGGTCATCCAGAGCTCGTCCTGCGATGGAGCTGTAGGCGACTGGGAGGAACTACCAGCCCCTTCCTCTGCTAGCGTACTAGCAGCAGCAGCCGCCTCCTTCTGTAGCCGAACAAACTCGGCCTAGAACATGTTTGCTAACGTGTAAGTGTTTGCTAAAGTCTATATTGATATCTATTTTCATATTTTCTAAGTTATAGTAAATTAATATAAAGAATAGAACATACATATGCCTGCGTCGCCCTCTCGTCAATGAACTCTCCAGCCCTCCGATGTGTGACCAGGAAGACGGTCACCATGTTCGGGTCCTCACCCTTTTTTACCTGTTAAAATATATTATCTATTATTAGTATTAAACATTCTATATCAAACTATATATAAATTAATGTCCGTCATAGGAAACGTACCAGACGACGAAAATGCTCCGTCATTGGAATGGAGCCACCACACCACTTACCGACGCTCGACCGTGCCACCTTGGCCTTCTCAGACCGCTCCTGGTACTTGGGCTCGCTGAATCTAGCCTTCATCGCAGCCCACTGATCTGGCGTGATCCAACCATGGATCGGACGTCCGGCGCGATCACGACGCTTCTGGTCATGGATCGCATCACGGATGAGCTTGGCTGCGACGGCAGAAAATTGGCCCTCGATCCTCGCTGCCCGGGGTGGTAGATAGAAATAGGTCCTCTACAAGAAGTAAAATACAAAAGTTGTATAATATACACAAAATATTATTAAAATTTAAAAATAAACAATTTTTTTACCTTGAAGTGGGCGAACCAAAAGGCCTTCCTATCTACGGGAGCATCTGAGTAGTTGAGCCAAGGCCCACCATAGTTCTGCCTCAGAAATAGCCCCAGCTGTCTCTGTACTACAGAAGGCTGATATCTATACAATAAAATTTTTTCATGAATATATATGTATATATAATCATTTGAGAAATATATATTAATTAATTAACTTACTTCATAGGCCCGTCCGTCCAAATCTCCATACGCGTCTCGCCCGGGGGAACGCATGGAGGGTCGCTCTCACCTCCTGCCTGGGCAGGTTCAGTCTGATCGCCGGCCTCCATATGCTCTGCGTCGGCTTCCCCCATAGAGCCGTCGACAGGAGGAATGCTGGACGGGATATCAGGGATGCTGGACGCGGGATCAGGAAGGCTGGACGACGAGAGAGGACTCTGCAACCTGCTGGAACTGCCCTGTCCCGGTAATAGACCGGGAACAGAATGGTACACTTGCATACTTGGAGATGAGGATGAGGGTACAGAACTGCCCCCTCCATCCCTAGGCCGAGGCTGACTGGACTGCCTAATGTAATATCCTTCGCGTCGTCCTCCTGGTCTAGTCATACCTGATAATAACATATGACAATAAAACAAAAGTACATATTTATATGATAGACATCACAGATTTTTGAAAAATATCATGGTCACAGATAAAAGTGTCACTAAAGTGTCACAGATTTATTATTACAAAAATACATATTTATATTATAGACATCATAGATTTTAATCCTCTTCTGAAAATTCATCTAGTTCGTTTAGCTCATCTTCTTCTTCTTCTTCTTCTTCCTCCTCTACATCTTCACTTTCATCTGCAACCTGTTGATAAGCTATACCGTCAACCTCAAAGGTATTTCTAGCTTTGGTCTTGCATACTGCCCACCAGTCCGACCATGTTGTTCCCCGTTTAGGATAACTTGTGAAGTACACAAGCTGAGCCTGACTTGATAGGACAAATGGTTCATAGGCTTGATATCGACGTCGATAGTTTATATCAACAAGACCGTGCTTGTCTACTTTCCAACCCTGACCTTCAATCGGATCGAACCAATCACACCTGAATAACACAATCTTAGCAGGCTCTATTCCATAACTATATGTCAGCTCCACGATCTCCCGTAGCACGCCATAGAAATCCTTGCCCGCATCAACATCATTGTAGTTCGAAGATATGATACACAAACAGCTGTTTTTGGTGGAGTCGAGATCCACAAAGTTGTCTCTGATCGGGCAAGTTATTGACTTGAACCTAAACCCATTAACACAGTAGCTTGGCTATATTTTTACAGCATAAATTGGTCCCTTGGCTAGCGTTCTAATAGACTCATTCTCAAGTCTTGCGTATGGACGATCGACCTAAATACCACGAAAGAAGCAATTAAGCTCATTCTAAATCAAGTGCATATACAGAAAGGTAATTACAGAGTTCTCAAGTGCATATACAGAAAGGTAATTACAGAGTTCCCTAGGTCAGATGTTGACTCTACTTTGACTTTCAGTCAAAACAGTCAACCTTAGTCAACCTACGGCCGATACCGATACGGTTTGGCATGTTCCGATCCGATACAGACCGATACCAAATATTGACCGATAACCAAAATTGGGGGGCTTTATTCCGGTCAATTCGGCAAAACCAATCGGTAAGGGTGACTACTATTTCATATAATTTCAAAACTACTAAGAACTAACACTGAAATACTTAAAATTATGCCTAAATGTATAAAATATATGTTTTTAAATGTAAATAATTTATTAATAATTATTTGTTTTCTGATACCAAAGTCCGATACTCCGATACGATACCGCCGATACTACCGATATCGCCGATACCAATACTCATAGGAATAGTCCGATACCGATATTGTCAACCTTGGGTATATAACGTCAACATTTCAGATTCTTAAAATGAATTTCAAATGGTTTTTTGATTGTATATATATGTGTATTTGTGTGTATATCATGGTTTAAAGTATCGGTCGATACCGATCCGATACGGCCGATACCGATACGGTTTGGCAAGTTCCGATCCGATACCGACCGATACCAAATATTGATCGATACCGACATTGGGGGTCTTTGTTCCGGTCAATTCGGTAAAACCAATCGGTAAGGGTGACTACTATTTCATATAATTTCAAAACTACTAAGAAATAAGGCTGAAATACTTAAAATTATGCCTAAATGTATAAAATATATGTTTATAAATATAAATAATTTATTAATAATTATTTGTTTTCTGATACCAAAGTCTGATACTCCGATACGATACCGCCGATACTACCGATATCGCTGATACCAATACTCATAGTAATAGTCCGATACTAATTTCGATACCGATATTGTGAACCTTGGTGTATATACATTGTATACATATATATTTATATATGTATTTGTGTGTGTATGTAAGTGTGTGAGTATATATATACATGTATACATATGTATTTGTGTGTGTATGTAAGTGTGTGAGTATATATGTATTTGTGTGTGTATGTAAGTGTGTGAGTATATATACATGTATATACATTGTATACATATAGTCCGATACCGATTCCTGCACCCTCCCCTGCCCCCCTTCCCCTACCCCTGCACCCACCCCAACCCTCCCCTGCCCCCTGCCCCCTCCCCTGCCCCTTCCCCTACCCTTGCACCCACCCCAACCCTCTCCTGCCCCCCCTCTCCCCCTCCCCTACCCCCCTCCCCATACCCATGCACCCACCCCTGCACCCTCCCCTGCCCCCCTCCCCATACCCCTGCACCCTTCCCTGTCCCCCTCCTCCTACCCCTGCACCCACCCCAACCCTCCCCTGCCCCCCTCTCCCTACCCCTGCACCCACCCCAACCCTCCCCTGCCCCCTCCCCTCTCCCCTGCCCCCTCCCCCTACCCCTGCACCCACCCCAACCCTCCCATGCCCCCGGGTACCCCCACCCCTCCCTCCATCCCTCGACAGTAAGACCCCCCCCACCCCCTGCACCCACCTCCACCCCTCTCTCCTCCCTCGACAGAAAGACCACCCCAGCTAGGGTTAGGGTTCTCGTGTCCGTGTCTGTGTCTAGATAGCTAGGGCTAGGGTTAGGTTTTACCTGAGAAGGGTGGCTTCGTCAGAGGATGGAGGCAGCGAGGAGGGTGGCTTCGTCAGAGGAGGAAGGCGGCGAGGTAGGTGTTTTCCATAAAGAAATTCTCTTTATTTGTTGTGTTTCTGGGAAAATTACAACTGTGGGAATCCTATCTAGAAGACGATCGCTTATCCCTTGGACTATACGAAGAAGAAAAGCTCTCAAATTTTGACAGTAGATATCAATGTATCTGTACAATGAATAAGAAAAAGAACTCTATTTATAGAGTCCAAAACAGTAACTGAAAAGATAACTACCTCACCACTGGTGCACTTGAAAAGTCACGCAGACTCTAAATACACGCAGGTAGTGAGTAGTTGCTTACGGCCCGTAACTGTTGCACATGGCATCAGTGCATGGTCGTGTGCAAGTTTTACTGGGCACACGAGAGAGAGATCGTGGCATGGCTGCCACGTACTCCTTGAAATGAAATCTACGCTGACTTGCTGAAGGCAAAAATCCACGCAGATTCGTTGACGCAGACTCGTTGAAGGTGGAATCCAGCAAGCTTTGAAGAAGAATACTTCATAATTCACGCAGGCTTTGAGAAGAATACTCAAAAGTC